>OMOU01084842.1:15872-30803 GCA_900312585.1 Malacocephalus occidentalis
GCCCCCCCCCCCGTCTCCCACGAGCCGCCGTTAACTTGTGTGAAGGGATCACACTTGAGACCCCGGAGAGGAAGCCAGCCCCCCCTCTCTCGTCCCCCCAAGGTGGCCCTAATCAAGCGCTGCCTCCCACCTGTCGTCTTGTGATCATGAATATGGAGATGAGCGTTGTGTTCCTCCCTGGCTGGGTACCAGCGCACTTTGAGTGGAAAGCCTTCTTGTTGACTGCTAAATACCCAGAATACCCAGACATTGACGAACCCCGTCCTTCTCAGGTGGGCATACAAGGGGAATCTAAAGTGTGTCTGTGTGTGTGCGCGTGCGTGTGTGTGTGTGTGCGTGTGTGTGCGTGTGTGTGTGTGTGCGTGTGTGTGTGTGAGTCAGGGAGAGAAACTATTGACTGTTGACTTGGCTGCAGAAAATTGGGGTCCAAGGACTGTATAATAATGTATTCAAATACGTATTTATCATACAAGGAGGACAAAAGTAACAAATGCACACACGCACACGCACACACACACACACACACACATACACACACACACAGCCACATTTGTGTGGGTATTCAAACACTGAGCATTGTGTAAATGATTCATGCGTGTGGATTACCTCTGGAGAGTCTCAGTTTAGAGACACAGCTGCAGCCTGACCTGTGACTCCCATGTTCTCTCCTCCGCCATGTTCCATCTCCATAAGACCCCATACCTATATTACTCTCTAAAATGACCTCTGACCCCTGACATCATGAAACACACACACACACAGAGACACACATACATGCAGACACAAGCTCACAGACACATGCATTGCCCCACCCCTGCATGCACACACACACACACACAAAAGAACACATACACACAAATTCACAATCAAACACAGACACACATACACACACAGTTTTGTAACTCCAAACCTCCACATGGGGGGTCTTGTGTCTGTCTTCTCTGTGTGGTCTGTGACAGCCTCCGTCACTGCAGGCCTACTGGCTCTGTCTGGCTCTGTTAGAATAAGGAGGTATTGCCTTACTGGCCAGAGTATACTCTTACCACCAGGGACAAAGAGAGGCCGCTGCCATAACCTGCACACACACACACACACACACGTGTGGAGGCTGATTCTCCAAGGCGGCTGTTTGAGGTGTCCTAACCCATCGATATATTTGCCCAGCATTTTCTTTGTTGATGTCTCCCTGGGTCCTCCCAGAGGGCGGTGTTGTCCCTGGCGACGGATCTGCCCGCCTGGTGGAAGAGACTACGTAGAACTTCATCACCTCAGGTAGGTCACCAGAGTACACGTCAGCCACCTGTCTGGTCCCCATTTAGCAATAGCTAAAAACAATGTTTTGGATGGGGTTTTTTTATATTGTTTTTGTTATCGTACTCATTTCGTGTTAGATTCACTGTTCTTGAATTATTAAGCAAGCGTGACTCTGAGATTGTCAGCTCGATTTAGAATGTATCCTTTTTTTGACCTTTCCCATGCTTTGTGTGAGCCTAACAGAGTGTTTGAGAGGATTCTAGGACAGCAGATGAGGACAGGCACTAACATAGTGGCTAACATAGTAACTCACATAGTGGCTAACATAGTAACTCACATAGTGGCTAACATAGTAACTCACATAGTGACTAACATAGTAACTTACGTAGTGACTAACATAGTGACTAACATAGTGGCTAACATAGTAACTCACATAGTGACTAACATAGTAACTCACATAGTGACTAACATAGTGACTAACATAATGGTTAACATAGTGACTCACATAGTGACTAACATAGTGACTAACATAGTGGCTAACATAGTAACTCACATAGTGACTAACATAGTAACTCACATAGTGGCTAACATAGTGACTCACATAGCGACTCAAATAGTGACTAACATAATGGTTAACATAGTGGCTAATGGCCCTGTCACACTATTGCGTATGAGAGAAATGTATGAGTTGCGTATGAAAATTCATGAAATAATATTCATACGTGCAAAAAACCCTTGAAAATACTGAATTGTTCGTATACTTACCGTATTGAACCTATGAGTAGCGTATGAGTAGCGTATGAGTAGCGTATGGCCAGCATATGGCCAGCGTATGACCAGCCAATGTCAGCCAATGTCAGCGTATGACAGCGTATGACCAGCGTATGTCAGCGTATGTCCAGCGTATGACCAGTGTATGGCCAGCGTAGTCTGCATATGGCTAGTGTATGAGTAGCGTATGAACAGCGCATGTCCAGCGTACTGCAATCATGTGACAAAGTGCCCTGTCACACTATTGTGCATCGTATTAGCGTATGCCAGCGTATGAAAAATATCACTCATACGCTGGTATACACTGACATAGCATATACCATGCCAGCGTATGTCAGCGTATGACCAGCGTACTCGACCTATGAGTAACGTACCTCTAGCATAACTCTCGCCAATTCAGCGTATGCCTAGCTTATGCTTAGCATATAAACCATACGTCCGAATACGCACAACATTTTTAAGCATGCTTAAAAAAACATTTCTGCCTCGCCGTATGCCAGCGTATGCCACCGTATGCGACTAGTGAATAACACATAGTAACTAACACATAGTAACCAACACATAGTAACTAACACATATTGTCTAACACATAGTGACTAATATGGTGACTAACGCATAGTGGCTAACGCATAGTGACTAGCACACAGTGACTAACACATATTGTCTAACACACAGTTGCTAACACAGTGACTAAGACATAGTGACTAACACACAATTGCTAACACATAGTAACTAACATATAGTGACTAACACATAGTGACTAACACATAGTGACTAACACATAGTGACTAATATGGTGACTAACACATAGTAACTAACACATAGTGACTAACACATAGTGACTAACACATAGTGACTAACACATAGTGACTAACACATAGTGGCTAACACATAGTGACTAACACAGAGTGACTAACACATAGTGGCTAATATGGTGACTAACATAGTTACATGAGTAACATAGTGACTACAATTGCACAAATACTGATTGGCTAAAATGAATAAAAACCAAGACAAAGGATTCATGATTTGGAATAGCTGAATAAGCCACTAAGTATACACGACTGTATACACAACCCAGCAGGGGAGTCCTGAGGCGTTTTGCCGTCTTATGATTCTGTATGTGTTGATGTGTTTGTAGTTTAAAGGAAGGAGGGTTAAACTATAGAACGCATGTTGATGGTGTGTAAGAAAGAAAGTGATCACAGTCAGAGAGAGAGAGAGAGAGAGAGAGAGAGAGAGACATATTCAGAAAGACCTGAATGGCACATGCACCATTTATTTCTCTCACCTCTCTTTCTGTCATCTGCTGCTCCATCTTTTGTAATCAGCCAGAGTGCAGGAGGGAGGAGGGCCTGGGACGGGTGTCCCACTGGCCCATGCGTGCAGGCTGCAGGGTGACTTGCCCTCTCTGTTATGGGTGCCCTGACTGTGACCACTGAGTGGTCACCACCTCCTGCTGGCATGGGGTGACCATGGGGCAGGTTCTGTTATATAGAGGCCGCTGAATGTATGTTACATGATATGTGAGAGACATGCACACACACACACACACACACGCACACATTATCTCTCTCCCCTCTCTCGCTCTCTCTCTCTCTCGCTCTCACTCTGTCACACACACACACACAAACCTATGCCCTCTCATGGTTCTTCTGTCCCGGACTGTGGTCACATCTGCTGTACTGTGCACTCTTCTGTGTGTGCACCAGATGTGTGTGTGTGTGTATTTGTGTGAGTTCCCCCAGTTTTCTGTCCACTTCTGTCCCAGCTGCAATGAAGCTAAGACCTGAGGACTATTACTACTATGACCAATAATACTATAATAGTACTGCTACTACTAATACACTGCATTACTACTACTACTCCTATGACTACTACACATATACTTCATTTCGGTGAGTGAGTCAACTCCATTGTGTGTGTCTGTGTATGCGTTCCAATGCAGTACATTTTTGTTCTTGTTTTTTTTACTTTTTACTCATAACTTAACTTTCACTTTAACTTTCACTTGGAGAATGACAATGACTTTTGGTGGATTGGTTGTAGCGTTGTAACATGCTGTGCAGGCTGCACCAGGCAGCAGGGCAGTGTTACTTTGTATCTGCCATTGTTTACTTTGTAGGTGATGCAGGATGTTTTTTGAGAGGGTTTTTTGAGAGGGTTTTTTTTTAAGAATCTGAGAAAACGACATTTATTTGTTGAGTTGCTTTTGACACAAACTAGGATAAAAGGCTGTTTGTTGTGCTCGGACTCGGGAACGTAGCTCTCCGGGCCGACGGTGAGTGTCTGTTTTTGCGGTCGGCAGTAATCTGCTCTTGGAAGATTTTTCTACTTCAGACATATGTTACGTAGTGATATTATGAAGTGGTGAGTGAGAATGGTAAGGTGGATGGAAAGGTAGGCAAACACTTCATAGATGTATCAACAAAATGGTGTATATCCACACTCCTTGGTCTTCCGGTTTCCCTGTTTTAATGACGAATACAGACCACTGCCACCTGTTGGTAAGGAGAGGTATTTACTCACATGCAGGCGCAGACTGTACATGCTAGCTGGTCTTTGGCTGTAGTCTTTGCTGTGTTTTTGCAATTTTTGTTCCAGACACAGCAGTTTGTGCAAATTCTTTGATGTCGGTTTGATGCGTCAGACCCTTAAGGTGGTCACCCACAATTCATGTGGATTTTTCTTTGCTCTCTCATTCTTTCCCTTTTCCTCTCTTTTTTTTGTTCTCTTTCCAGGATATTGAATTGCTATATAATTTTGAAACCCCGCCATGCTATACTCATTGTTGGCAGAGCAGGTATACGCATGGACTTTAGATACTGTGTGTGCATGTTTGTGTGTCTTTGTGTGTGCGCAAGAGACAGAGAGAGAGAGAGTATGTGTGTGTGTGTGTGTGTGTGTGTGTGCGTGCGTGTGCATGATGCAACAAAAACTCAAAGCGATCAGACCGAGGTCACCAAAGGCACCTCCCTGAAAAAGAAAACATGAATCAGAGGACATTTTTGATTGGTCGAAACAACAACAGTATAAGACAGGTAGGCAGGTGCTCTGCTGGGACCCTCCCAGGGAGGAGCGACCAGGAGACCTTCTCACTTTCCCTGTCAGAAACAAGGAGAAATGCTTAATTCCCAATCCAAAAACTAAATGCAGAGAGAGCAAAACGACAGATAGAGGAGACCTGCACCGTAGGACCTGCTGTCTCATCACTAAGGGTGCTTTCACATTGGGGACAGGGTGAACACTGTGAACACTGTACTCGGGCACTTGAAAAAGTGGACTTGAGACCAGTTTCTGTGTACTCAGGTACGGTTCGCATCAGGTGTGAAAATAAGTGGACTGCCTATGGACTGCATATCTGAGCATACGTGCAGCATGCTCCAATCTCATCCTCTGCATCGCCATAGCTACCCAGCCATGTGAAGGTCGACTCCATCGCATGGGTTTGGGCTCTTCCGATCCCATTTGGCAGATTGCAAGCCAACTAGGTGCATACTGCCACCTACTGTAGCAGAATGTGTATACACTTGTGTACTCGAGTGAGGAACAACATTACTAACGTGAAAACTGAGCAGCAGAACACGGAGAGGGGTAGCCGATGGTCATAGGGCACGCTACAAAGCAATAGTACCGAATGTGAACATGCCTTCACAAACTTGATCTAAATGTTAATTTCAGAGTAATCTGAATTACCGCAGGTTGTTTAGCAGCTACAACATAGAGAAAATGTAAATGAAGGCAATTCCGTCAGTCGGCTTATCAGCGTCTACAAAGACAAATATTGTTAGATTGCTTCAAGTACCTGCTACTTGCGCTCTCAGGATCCAATTTGATGGAGAAGCACTGTCTGAAACTGATGTGTGTGAGTCTGATCGCAGTCCCCTATGATTGTGCATCTCCAGGAAGTGATAAGGTGATGATAGAGAGGCACTCATCCCCTAACAACCCCATCCATCAATCAGAAGAGAGCTCTTACATGTTCCCTTATTTTCTTCTTCCTTTTCTTTTAGGGCACTTTGGGAACAACTGACATAAATGAGTACATCTTCTGTCCTCCAATACATTTGCTCCGAATTCTAGAACTCTAAATTCTAGAACCCCGAACTCTAGAAAAGTGAATTATAAAACTCTGAATTCTAGAAAATCTGAACTCTGAATTCCAAAAACCTTGAATTCCAGAACACAGAATTCTTCAACCCTGAAATGTAGAACCCTGAATAACTCCATAATCTTAACTAACACTCTGACATCTAGAACACTTGAACTCTGACTTCTAGAGATCCAGAGCGCTACCTTCTGTAGCTCTGGGTGTGGCAGAGCCGCTGCAAGGGGAGGTCAGCCAGGAGTTATTGAGTGTTTGCAGCAAACACCTTATGAAGTCTGAGACCAAGGCTGCATGACCCCGCAGTATGCATGTCCCCCGAGTGCCATTCACAGCTGCAAAGGACAAAGTAAAGACCACAGCAAACTGTGTGCAATTGGGAAAAATGATGAATGAAAACCAATGAGAATTGATGTTTTGGAATTTGTTGAGGTTGACTTCCATGTGAAAAGTGCCATTGTACAATATATGATTTCAATCATACAATGACTTTGTATGATTTGAAACATCTACTACAGCTTTACCCTTTCAGTCTCCCCAAAGTCACCCCCAGCCCCATTCCCTTGCTTTATGTAAACAACAGGTAAACACGTTTCCATCTCTCTCTCTCTCTCTCTCTCTCTCTCTCTCCTCTCTCTCTCTCTCTCTCTCTCTCTCCTCTCTGAGAGATGTTTTATAATCACCACACACATACTGAAGCACTGAAAGTAAATATCAGGTTAAAGATACTTTATAGTCCTATGTTTCCCATAGCTTCACAGGTTTAAACATGTATGTTGGCACAAAGCACAGAAACTGAGTCTGCACGAATAAATGAGCTCACAAAGTAGGTTAAGGCAATTACTATTGTTGTTGTTTTGGTGAAGGGCATTGCAATTCAACACACATCCCAGTTTGCTAAAAGCATGCTGGGATGGGACCCCAGCATGCTTAATGGAGATGCTGATGTGGCGTTATGTTGGAGTTGTTAGCAGGTCTGGGGGCAAGTTACCGTGGTGGCGTGGTGCACACACACCACTCAATAAACGCATACAAAGCACACACACTCTCAGCCAGTGTACTTCAAGAGCTAAGATGAATGCAGCGAGGTAAACAATTGGATATAGATATATATACAACATATAATATATATTGGTGTGTGTGTGGGGGGGTGTGTGTGGGGGTGTGTGTGTCTGTGTGTGTCGGTATGCGTGCGTGTGTGGGGGTGTATAGTGGATTCAACATATGAATCCCTAATATAGAGCATTTCTCTCCGAGAACATAATGAATTTTCACATTAATTGTAATTAATGTGTTCTAGTTGTTGTTCTTTCCCATTGAGGGCCTAATTAGAGCGAGCCTTGGGTGTTTGAAGTCTCACCCTTTACTAAAGCCTTCCCAACTCCTCCCTTCACATGAACAAGAGATTGGCCTGGAATTACAGAGAAATGACCACTGGGCCACTTGACAAGCAGAGGATTGGAGGCAGTACAACACCATGTGCTATTCTACACTGTACAGTGTAGTGTAGTGTAGTATAATTTGATGTAGTGTCGTATAGTGTAGTACATTGTAGTGTAGTGTATTGTAGTGTAGTGTATTGTATTGTAGTGTAATGTAGTGTAGTGTAGTGTATTGTAGTGTAGTGTAGTGTATTGTAGTGTAGTGTAGTGCAGTGTATTGTAGTGTTAGTGTAGAGTAGTGTTGTGTAGTGTTGTGTACAGAGATGGTGGCTTGGCTAACACAGACAGGCTGAAGGCCACTTCATGGTAACTGACTGAGGCTCAAACACACTTAAGCCAACAACTCTGTAAAGGTCAGAGAGTCTGAGAGTCTCTCTCTCTCTCTCTCTCTCTCTCTCTCTCTCTCTCTCTCTCTCTCTCTCTCTCTCTCTCTCTCTCCTCTCTCTCCTCTCTCAAAATTATTTGTAAATAATACAAGTGGGAACAACACAGTGATAGTGGCGCTATGTTTGTGAACAGCTGTGATGTGTATTTGGAGGGAGAGAGAGAGAAGGCCATGAGAGAGAGAGAGGGAGAGAGAGAGATTGGACCAAAGTACAATACCAGGGTGATCAAACCAAATCAAATCGCTTTTGGATGCACAAAATTAATCGTTACCAATAATTGTCAAAAAGGACTTTGTTTTGGTGATTCTACCAAAGAGGTAGACTCAACGCAGCCAGTCCCAAATGTGCATGGTGCTTATAGAAGAAGGCTGAGTCTCCAGTTTTCATATGAACAGTCAGAGTAGGAACTCGGTGGTACTATTCTTCTTCAGAGAACTGTGGGTGTGTCGGTGTGTCACGGGTGTGTCACGGGTGTGTCACGGGTGTGTCACGGGTGTGTCGGTGTGTCACAGGTGTCACGGGTGTCACGGGTGTGTTGACACGCATGCCCCGAGTTCAGCTGAAAGATGAAAAAGAAACACATCGTGCGCATTGTGATCTGATGTTTAAAACATCTGAACCAATCCCAGGCATCAGCATGAGACGACAACACGTTGCTACAACACCCTTATTTCCTCAAACATTACATTTGACAGTATTTCACTTTTAAATACATTCTTTAAAAAAGAACATTCTTTTGGGAAAGTATGGAATACTGCGTCAGCTTCTGTCCAAGTGTAACCGGAGATGGGACAGGAAGACAGCAAATAGAAAGAATGAAAATGGACATGCAAGTGAAAACTGTTAGGGAGTCTGTTACCCTGGCAACATATTACAATCCAGTAGCCCGTGTGTATGCAAAAGAGAAAACAATAGCGACAAGGAGTGATGATGAGAGAGCGAGAGAATAAGGAAGAAGAGAATAGAATCTCTTTCCACAGGGATGTTCACAACTGCACTTGTGTTGTTCCGTTTCGCAGCTGATCTCTGTTTACAGAGCGCTGAGCAGGTCAGCGGCCATTAATACATCTTTGCATGTTAACAAGACCATTGAATCGATCAATAGAAGTAATGTGATTTAACGAGCAGGAAATACAGCCAACGAGCACCTGCCAGGTCCACCCCCCACCCCTCTCTCCCTCCTTATTAAACCTCATTATTAAAGCTCCACACTCATCAGGGGCCATTTTGGTGCCATGTGGCCCATCGTTTCACAGCTCTGCTCTAAAAAAAGGCCCAGTTGAAAGGACACCGCAGGGCTGAACACGTGATCTTGGTTTTGTCCACGCTTTGATCCACTGGGCTGCCGAGACCATTAATTAGTGTATTCACTTGCTACAAGTCATTCCATTGGGAACTCACTGTCACTGCACACACACACAATATATCCATTTCAGTTCCATGGGTTTAGGGCAGCGTAGTACGGTTTAGTGGTTAGACAGGGAGGGACCTCCGAGTGGGAATCTAACCATTTCCCGACATGTTTCGGATATTGCTTTGTCAAAAAGATCTGCCCATATTTCTTGTTGTTATTCTTGTTTTGCACACTGACATTCACAGCTCACATGAAGTCAGAGACAGCCAGTAGAAGGGAACAGAGCTCCACAGATATCTCATAATGTTGTGGAGCTTCATATCTACTCAGGCAAATGAGACTTAATTGATTTCCCCTCTGGTTGTGAAGGGCTGCATCGTTAGCCTGTGTGGTCTTGTCATCTGTGGGCCCACTTCTAAATGTCAGCGGCAGCACCGACACCATGGACATATCTAGAGCCTCCCTCGCCTTGTTCGGTGTGTGTGTGTCTATAAGTTTGTGTTGTCTGTGCATGTGTGCGCAAAGAGAGGAGAATCCCCCCACCAGTCACAATGGTAATAGTATCAACGGCACCATAGTGAAGTGCATGGTAGACTCAGTGCACTGGCTGTGTTTATGTGGATGATGTGTCATCTGGCCTACTTTATGCACTGTGCTGGGGACTATGCCATGTGCTCTCCAGGGCGTTTGCCAAGTGTGCATGTTCCATGCAAGCCTGTGTTTGACGGTTCTGTTTCATACAATGTATTTAAAGTACGTAGGTATGCTGGATCAGCATAATCACCAGCAGCAGTCCAGTTGTCATTTCACTATTATGCATTTTGAGATAATTCACCAGACATACTTCAAAAAGAACAAATATGATTTGGTAAGAGGCCATTTTATTTCATTTACTGTGTGTCACCTGGGTGATGTAGCCAGTATGTGCCACAATGCTCACCACCCACTGGCTTGCACAGTGGAGAGCTGAGGAATGAAACTACCCAATCATAGAGCAGGGGATGATTGTTGCTACAAAAGCCAGGCTGAGAATTACTCTGGGATACTGGAGTTAACACATTATTCTTGGGATGAGTTCCATGGAATTATTAGTGACCACAAGGAATCACAATATCTTACACAAGCTATACTGTATGTTAAAACATTACCGGGCAATATACTCTGGAGTAGTGGTCATGAGTGTCACAGAATGTTGAAGAGCACATGATCAGGGTGCTTCAGGGAATACCTGGAAGGAGGGATCTCCCACTCAGCCTGCCTTCTCAAGAGTTCTTCCTTGTTAATTAAGGGGGGGGCTCGAGTTAGGGAGTGTCATAAATATATGGCCTGTAAAGCCCTTTGCGCCCTAGTTTCGCACATAAATTAGCAAATGGGCACAGTCTACCTCCAACAAAGTTACAGGCAGAGTGAGCAGTTGGTCTTTCTCTAAACAATCACTTTTAGGCCCTTCATATAAGCCATAACAGATGATTAGGACTCTGATTTTTTTCATCAGTTTTGCTGAATAAAAAACGACACGACAAATAATGTGACACATAAATCCTGTCCACACACTTATCATACTGTATATGATAACAGAGATTATGCCAGGTGGCTTTCAATACAACTACCGGTAGTCTGTTGTGGTTTGTTTACACACGCTTCCACATCAGCCGGTCAGTCAGTGTTCTAATCTGTGTCATCTATAATTTGATTAGAAGAATTATTAATCAGAAATAATCATAGCTTTAATCAGAGGCATTTCATGGTGATGCAGAACCTCTGTCCATTATCTTCAGCCCACTCGCTCTCTCTCGCTTTCTCATTCACTCACTCACACACCCTCTCTTTCTGCAATCTACCTCATGTGGGTAGTGTGTGTGTGTGTGTGTGTGTGCATGTCTTTCTTTTCATTTTTGATTTCATGTATTTTTCCAAGTCAAATAACCTTTAAGGTTTACCCAGATTAAAAAGCCACTCACGGTCAAGCATTGTGAGATATCCATTCAGCAGATACATGCATTATTGTGTGACCCCCCGCTTTTGTCTTCTTCACAGTCACGTCTAGCATACGCTGCACGTCTCCGCGTGTCACACCGCATCACGTCCTCCCGCGTACTGAGGATGAAGGGGAGAGGGCTGTTAGGCCGTGAGCCCCCCAGCTTTAGGAGCTGCTGGCTCTGGCGTTAACCCCTCCTTGACCCCTGATTAAAACAAGCCCCAGACACTCGCACTGAACCTTCCCAGGAAAGCAAATCCTGAGGCTGCAGGCTGTCTAGAGCGGCAGACAGCGACACCTGCTAACAGCTGTCCTGGACTGGCTTGTTAGTCTCTTTGATTGCCATTTCTGTGTTCCGCATTGCTGGATAGTGAGCCACAATCTATCACAACAACAACACACACATGCAGTGCAGAACATCAGCTTCTATTAATACACTTGCCGGTTGTTCCCTGTAATCAAAGACGATGTTGTCACACAAACAAACGGTGTAGGACAAGATGCTTTACAAACTCCATCATCTGTCGTAATAATCCTCATTCATTCCACTGTGGTGCCACACCTCCAGAAAGCCCTCCTCGTAAATATTAACCTGTGGTCACATCCTGGACATCACTCACAGGGTTCCCTCAACACCGATGTAGATGAGAAAGCTGCGTATCTGGTGGTTCATTAACCAGGGTGCAATGTAATGCACATTCCACACTGGGAGCAGGTGTGTGGGAACTGGAAGTGCTGGGCAAACAGGAGGGAAGCATAAGGAGTTAATGGTTAATTATTTCTAACATCCTGTATGTCCCCTCTGCTCCACCACAGAGATTACAAGCACAGCGATTTGCAGCAGGCACACACTCAGGGTCATTGAGGCATTCCCCACAAATGGAGACGTTGAATCATATCATATTAACACCGTGGAAGACCCAACCAACTCACTGTCTGACTCACCGTCTGATCACACCCGTACACTCGGCTCTACCGTTGCTTTATAGGGTTTAAGGGATTCCTTATGACATTGTTGGCCTCATCGTAGGTCCCAGCAACAGGATATGGAGCCATGAGCATTGTGTTGTGTTACATAGTTGTGTTGTGTGTGAAAGGAAGCAACAGCAGCGGTGGTGTTGCAGCAAAATGCGATGCATGCATCAATAGGTTGATGTGAAGTTCTTCTTGTCTTATCTTCTAACTATATTCCTCTTTTCCTCTCTCTCTCTTTCCCTTCCTCTTTCTACCTGCACCGTCGTGTCTGCAGCTAACTGGCCTCCAAATATCTGTTTTTTTGGGGGGGTAAATTAAGATTGATCTTTCATTTTATTCCTCCTCTCCCTTCCGTTCTATTACTCATTCCATTTAAACACACTCTTCCTCTGCTGCCACCAGCGAGTGATCAATCTGTCTCTTCTCTCTCCATCTAAATGCTACTCATCGCTCTCCAACTTCTTTCTCGAGTGTTCCCTCTTTTGCGCTGTCTCCCCCTCCTTCTCACTCTTAACTTGCTGGCTGAATGCAAAGCTAATACCATTAACAGATATTATTCTTTTTTCTTTTTAAACAAATTTCTGTACAGAGAAGTTCTGAGAAGAGAAGATCATTGTTATACAATAATTGTCTCGATACTGACTTGCAGTATACACAGAGTACAGACATACCCGCTCTCTAACCAAAACAACCAGAGCTCATCTTGCAGAGTCTGCAATCATTGCAATCATTGCATCATAATTTAATTATGTCATACATTTTAATACTCCAATTATATGGCAATTAGATTTTAACTAAATTGAAAAAAATAAAAGCACTCACTCAATACTGTCCTATAAATATAGTTGTAGAATTATCCTGAAATCATATTGACATTCATTTCATACATTATAGCTGTTATATACATTTATGTGACCACCTCCAAATCCAAGAGAGAGAGAGAAAGAGTGAGACAGACAGAGAGAAGGAAAGAGACAGACACAGAGACACAGAGAGAGAGAAATAGAGAGAGGGACAGAGGCCTGAAGGCTGTTGTCCATTCCCTAGTAGTTGTGTTTTGCCAGGAGGACACAGAGAAAGTCTGTGCGCGAGATATTCCGTCCAGACATTAGTAAACAAGACTGGTCTTCATTGATCCTTTGGCAAAGTGTTTCTGTCGCCAAGGCTAACATACGCACCAGCAACCCCCCACACAAACGCACACTCACAAACCCCATCTGTCTCCACGCACAGCGTGGCTAGATAGTAGCCACATTTCCTCTTAGTTTGCTGCTTCTTGTTTTATCATTTTTTTCATCAGTTTTGCTGAATAAAAAACGACACACGACGAATAATGTGACACATAAATCCTGTCCACACACTTATCATACTGTATATGATAACAGAGATTATGCCAGGTGGCTTTCAATACAACTACCGGTAGTCTGTTGTGGTTTGTTTACACACGCTTCCACATCAGCCGGTCAGTCAGTCGCATCTTCTGTAGCTGCCTACCGCAGACATTGTAATCCTCGATTTCACAGTATAAATGTCACACCGTTTGAGTTGTAATCTTCCTACACCTGTGATTTGGTTTCACTAATACTATTTGTCACGTGTCCTTGGAGTGTATAAATATGTAAGATTCTTAAAGTTCATGTCAGGGAGCGAAAAGGTTTTGTTGGATCTGTGAGGAAGGACAACCACCCTAGCATTCTTCATGGATTTGCTGTCCTCTGCAGAATCCTGTAAATCTGTTAACCTGATTGGTTTGGGAGCTTGCTGATGCGGGCAAATTCCTTTCTAATCCCACCCAAGTGACAACATTTTTTTTATTGGAATAAGATGAATTAATGACTTGGTTTAATGCTTATTAGATCTAAGGTCCTAAATGACATAGTATAAAGGAAAACAGGGATTTGAAGTCCTCGATGTGATGTAGTCACAACGGCTGTGTTCACACTACAAGTGGCCCAACGCCATTTATTTAGCTGATATGTTAGGGTTAGGATCAGTGTTTCACTTAGTAGACCCAAATGTCACCTCAGTGTGATCAGACTGAATGCAACTTTTGCGTCACTCTAGATCGCTATTTGTCACATTCCACGCTGGCAGGAGACACTGAAGCCGGTCACATCATGATCCTACCTCTCCTGGCTCCGACTCCACATCCACACATCTCCGTACACGGAGAAGTAGCTTCCATTGCAAAATAAAAGCCATACTTGTGTCTCCTCATTCTCACCCTCATTATGATGTGCTCACAAATTCACAGGTTTCCATTGCACATTAACTTCTAAATGAAACGCTGATTTCAGTGTCTTCCATGTTTGCATGTTATTGTTCTTATGTGCATATGCAGGTCCGTCCAGGACTGTGACCGGATCATACTGGAATCAAATATGTTTCACATTTAAAACATAATGTGAGCAGGCAAACAAAATAAATCAGATCTGAAGAATAAATCTAAGTTGAGCATTAAGGCTTGCAGTGCGAACCGGGACAAAGTGCGGCTGGCCATCATGGTGAAGCCCCTATGAGCGGGCATTGTGTGATATTACGTTGTGAAGCTGAACAGCCCAAGCACATTTCCCCAGTGCCGAGCTCACCGCAGACCGACAGAGCAAAAAGCCAATTTGAATCAAGAGGAGGATGGAACTGAAGCACATCTTGTAATGTGTGACACT
>OMOU01084850.1:2756-18681 GCA_900312585.1 Malacocephalus occidentalis
CCCCCCCCCCGACTCATTTCTGACCAATCAGGGCATGTCCCTTCCCTGATTGGTTCGGGTGCACAAAAGCCACACTTCTTGATGGCGGAGAAGAGCATAAGAAGGGAAGGGGGCAAAAAGGGGCTGTTTTTTGGGGTTTGTTTTCAAAATCTTTCAAAATCTGCCATTTTCTGCCGACCTATAGCCTCTTTAGAGATACCACAATGCTCACATCATTTAGATTTCTCTGGATTTTTCCCGAGAAAACAAAGTGATGTGAGCCGAACGGAATCCCTCCATCAGGACGACTTTACCTTTCTTGACCTTCTTGTCCTGGATCTTAGCACTGGTGATCTGGTACGCCTCGCTCTGGTGATAGTCCTTCAGGTCCCGGGCGTACTGAGCCTTCTCTCGCTCCGCCTCGTCAAGGTAGCGCTGTGGGACAAACCCCGCCCCCGCCACCCCCCATGTGGTCACAACTTTATGAAGCACCACCATCGACGGACCATTTCAAATGGGTCCGTGCACAGTCCAGCCAGACGAATTGAGAGACCGTAATTCAACCACCAAACAGATGTAAAAGTTCTGCATGTTTAATGAGAGGATGTTGTGGCGTGTAACTGCACAGTATAACTGTGCTGGAGGATTACCTGTTTGTCAATAGGGAGTAACCGACTCCATTCTGCCCCCAGCCTCTTGGTGATTTCTGGAAAGGGCAAATCAGGGTACTGGGTCCGCATCTGCTCTCGCCGTTCATTAAGGAACCGGACGTAACCGGTTAATGGCGCTTTGGGACCGTTAGGAAGAACCTTCTTCCTTTTCTTTCCCTTTGGCCAGCCTCTCTTTTTGGGCTGTAAATGAGGGAAAATAACAATAGTATTATGATGCTTATTGTTGCCCTAGAAATAAGAGTCTAGAATAAAGAATCAAAAGCACTGAATGCTGTGCTGTTAATACATCCATTAATACTCATTACTCATTTCTGACATAAGGTGTCCCCATAATTACCTCATCATGGACTGGATCAGACGCATTTGTTCCCTTGGCTTGCGTTCCTTCGCCCTGTTCCTGTTTGACGCCCCCCATATCCTGCGTCCAAAGGCGCAACCAAACCAAAACTATCTCAATAGGAAAGACGGGGGGGAAATACAGGCCGTTCAATGCATGCGACGGGTCGATACATTATGCAATCGCACCAAATATAATAATAATCAGTGTGGTGCGGAAGAGACCGCATTTCTTAGAACAGCCATTTTTGGAGACGTGTTTTTTTTTTTTTTTTAAATAACCAAAACAGCGAGCCCCTTTTCTTTTCTTAGAATGAAATACTTGATCGCAACTTCACCACCATCACCATCACCACCACCACCACCATCACCCCCACCACCATCATGGTAGGGTAGCTGGCGGGTCGGTTGCCCCCTACACCGCTGCACAATAGGTACCGCACGGCCGTCGATGGTTTCTTACTATACGAGGGAGGAAAACGCACCACAAAACAACCCACCTGCCCGTGAAGCGGTGAGCTAATTGTAGTCTGTGTGGCCGGTGAGTTCTTCTTCTTCTTCTTCGTGGAAAAAAAAATCGCGATACTTTTTTTTTTTCTGGTGTAGAAACGTTTATTACTCACCCCTATCATGAACCTCTCGGCCAAGCAGGAAGAGCGACGTCAATGTGATTGGCTGATACAGAGGCGACGTCATGATTGGCCGCCCGCCCGACCTGGGTCTCGTTCCACTTTTACAGCCTATGCTTCTTCTTTTTTTTTAAAAAACATTTTACTTTGTTTTTATTTTGTAACGTTTATGTTCATGTTTAAGACAGGGTTCCAGCCATTTCCACTTGTTTTTTTATTTTCATTGACAGATAGTTTCTTTTGTTGGTAATATTTTAATTCACTTCGTAGCAGAAAATACATGCGATCTGTGGATCGATTAATTGATAGGTGATCGATGGAGCTGTATGGGTATCTCGATTCAAGCAAGCACACCGGATTTGGGACGTTGGAATGAATACACGCAGAGACGTTTCAATGCATTCGCATGTGAACGTATTAGGAATTAAAGGTGCTCATTGCGCCACAAAGGATGCGTCGTTTTTTGCTGTTGCATTAATTCTAATAATTTAAACGGGTTACGTGTGTAATAGAGAAACGAAAGTCAGTGCATCCGATATATCGTTGCAAAAAGCAATTGATTGTTAGACTCAAACTGAAAAGTTGTTCGAACACGCTCAATATATTAGGTTGCACAAGTTAAACTACAGACGTGACGGGCTATTTATTGGCTATTTATTTATTGCTCTTTGACCATACGCGTGGAATACGCATTTCTTCACACTTTAAACAAACCAATGATCGATATTATGGTCCAACCACGCATGGTCTTCCTCACGCACTGAGTCAAGCGATCCAAAATGGCAGCTGGGAGAAAGTGCTCCGAGAGAGAGAGCGACATCTGGGCCCCTTTTCCCCCCTTTTGTCTGTGACAACCTACAATGAAAGAAAAATGCGTGCATGCAGAAATGCAGACGAGCATTTACACTGCACGCATGTCTGTGTTGCACAACTTATCGACAACGTATCAGCATTGGCACCTGCAGACGAGCATCATAGGCCGATCGAAACAGCCAAAGGATCCGACAGTCCCAAGTTATGTATGCGCCCCAAGCGCCATTGCCGGCTGATGTTAAACCAAACTGTGATGTCATCAGTCCCAAGCACACGACGACCAGTGTTGCACGACATCAGGTAAACCTGCGCTATTTGGGCTTGGGTTTATTTTAATTCAGGCAATGTGACGGCTCAGGAGCAAGCGACATGTCACGGCACGACTTGCAAACCAGTCGTACTGGCACGTCGAGTTCATCCTGACAGGATGACACATAACAGAGACCTCTCAACGTATAGGTGCGGTACTCGAGATGCGAATTCAGAGGCAGTGTTTTAGCCGACGCCATAGGAAAGGAGTCCTTGCCATCAAATCTTGTCCAACTCAATTTATTGCAGTCGTGTCAACATGAATTAACACAGGGATACATTGCCCAATGGTGACTGTCCGAACCAATTAGATTACATTTAATAAGGCTAATAACCAAAAAAAGATGAGCATTCATATTGTTTCTACACCAAGTTGAAAGGGAGATAGTTAACATTAGCCAAACAATTTGATCTAAAGAGCCCCTAAAAAGCACAATGTAATGAGCAAATAACCATCAAGCACCAACAGATGTTTGCCCAGCCCCCTCCCGCCACATAAAGTCTGGACAACGGCACAATTTTTATTTTTCCTTTATTTATGGTTCACCATTGCGTATGATTTCATTTGGCAAACAGTGCTCATGATTTGTACAGTCCTGCTCCAACATGAAGGGAATTGAATGAAAGGGCTTGGGAATGAGAACGGTGAATCGGTTTACATTTTGTCCAGGAAGTTGTCCAAGGCAGGGATTCCTTCTTTGATGCCCTTGCGTTTGCGGATATCGGTGACGATCTGGAAAGGCTTGCTAGTGGCATCCATGGGGTCGCCGGGCAGGATCTGCCAATGGTCGAAGACGCACTGAGGGAAGGCCTGGCCACCGGTGTTGGAGCGCAGATCGGCAGTGAAACCTGCAGAAAAGATAGAGGGTAAAAAAATAAACACAAAAACTACTCCACACAAACTTGGATGCATACATAAAGGCAACCGCACCAATTAGCATATACATTGCAGGAATACAATGGCGCTGCAAGATTGGGACCTACCGAATGATTCGTTTACAGGCAGGAAGGCCTTCACAACGAACATGGGGGTGCCCATGACTTGACACTCCTCAAACACATGGCCACGCCTCCTGTTCAGCACGCCGTAGATGCCACCAACCACAGCCTCTGGGCACTGAAGGAAGCAGCGGTCAACATTAGCAGACATGAGCACAACATGGATTATGCAGGGCCATCACACTGGTTTTATGTGCATTGTAGCGCCACACTGTCGCTCGTCTACATCAACGTCTACATTGTTGTTGACTTGTAATGGACGTTGGATATGCTTAAAACCAAATGTGTATTTCGTTTTATACCCATCTCTAAAAACAAGAGCCTATGCATGCAACAATAGAATGCTATCTGGCCAAAAGGATCACTCAATATTAAGGTTGCTGGGCAGGAGAGTTGCATTAGCCTCAGCAGGAACTTCACTCTCATGCAAAGCCAAATATCCACGTAACCGATGACGACAGACATTTGCGCACACAAATCACTTTGAGGAAGCCATACCTGGATCTCCACAAGGTACACGGGCTCCATGAGTCTGGGCTGGGCTGTGAGCTGGCAGGCGTACAGCGCTCTGCGGGCCGTGGGAATGATCTGGCCGCCACCGCGATGGATAGCGTCAGTATGCAGGGAAACGTCATGGACGTCATACCGGATGGCTCGCATGTTCTCTTCACAGAGGACGCCCTGTAGCAAGCAGAGGAGCAACATTACAACGCACGTCCATGAGGCAAGTGGTAAGAAAGTGGTCATCAATGTGCAGCACAAAGGTCTGTGAACTACGACTTAACGCCACCACCACCTCCATTTACAACAACAAAGGACGCTCACCTCCTTGGAGGCCCACTGGAAGCCAGCGACAACACTGTCCTTGATCTCGTTGAGGTACTGCACCCCCTTGGTGACATCCACCAGCAGGTTGGGGCCGGTTCCGTCGGGTCCGAAGCACCAGATCTTACGGGCGTCGGTGGCGTCCCACTCGTACTTCTCTGCGAGGTAGCGAGCGCGGGCCTTCAGCTCCTGGCGGGAGGTCACGTCGCCCTTCTCGATGTCCTCGGCCAGGCCGTCGGCGAAGGGGCGGGCCTTCATGAAGAGACGGTTGTGCTTGTTGGGGGATTTGGACAGACACATCACGGACGACTCCTCGCTGACCGTCTCTCTGTAGGACACCACAGGGTCAGATTTCTGCACAAGGGAGGAAAAAAACAAAACAAAAGGATTATTAAAGAATTCACAAAACCACAATGACTTTCATATTTAAATTTTTTTTTATAAAATCCACCCATCCACCCTACCTTGAGGGGAATGCAGGCGTGATCCTCCTCAAGATCCTTCAAGCAGATCTCCAGATGCAGCTCTCCAGCACCGGCGACGATGTGCTCCCCGGACTCCTCAATGATACACTGCACCATGGGGTCGGACTTGGCCAGACGCTTGAGGCCTTCCACCAGCTTGGGCAGGTCAGAGGGGTTCTTGGCCTCGACAGCCACGCGCACCACGGGGGAGACGCTGAACTTCATCACCCTCATGTTGTGGGCCTGCTCGTAGGTGGTGA
Source organism: Malacocephalus occidentalis (assembly GCA_900312585.1). Lineage (NCBI taxonomy): Eukaryota > Metazoa > Chordata > Actinopteri > Gadiformes > Macrouridae > Malacocephalus > Malacocephalus occidentalis. Next base: position 8,042 of record OMOU01084850.1, read on the forward strand.
TGGTGCCGGTCTTGACGAGGAACTGATCCACGCCAACCAGACCCACAATGTTGCCGCACGGGACATCCTCGATGGGCTCAACGTAACGCCCCATCATGAGAATGGTCCTGGAAAAGTCATTAGAACAATCATCAACAACAACCTCGGAAAAAAGCCCCTCGTGGATTGCAGACTTCAAAGGGCGAAACAGGCATGGCTCAGAGCCATTTTTTCAACCAAATGACTTTATGGTCAAGACCGCCATTAGGGCATGAAATGCAGTGAGAAAGCAGACGATGCACCTTTGGCTGATTTGACCATTCAAGAGCATCTTTGCAGAGTTGTGCACTCCCACCTTGCCCGTCAATCACAGGTGTGTGAAATACACCACTTAACGGGTGGTGAAGTGTTGCAAGGGAGGGAGAGACAATTTTTGGGGTCTTTTACTTGCTTGGATGCCAAGTCTGGTGTTCTTCAGCCCCTTTAACAAATGTAAAACCTCCGCTATAGCAGCTTTAATAGACGCAAACAGGAAAAGCGCCAACCTCTGGATCTGTTTGGTGTAGAGATCCTCCTTCTTTCCAGGGGTGAAGTTGGGTCCCATGATGCGCACCTTCAAGCCAGTGGAGACTGTGCCAGAGAAGACACGACCAAAGGCATAGAAGCGACCCTTGTCGGTGGTGGGCACCATCTTGGAGATGTACATCATCAAGGGGGCGCTGGAGTCACAGGACTTGATACCTGAGGGGAGAAGGAGGTCTACGGTCACTACAAGCCCCCCCAAAACAAACCACAACTCTGGACCCACTTGGCAATTCAGGGGAAACGCCATTGCACCATTACACCACCAGGTACGAGTGTAATTGGCCATTGCAAGTGGTTTCACAACTGCCGCGTGACTACCGTCTAGTGACTTCACAAGTGGGAATGTCCGGTCTATGCAGTGGACTGTACCGACAGGTAAACCGATCTAGTCCGCATACATCGAGGTGGACATTCACACACACACACACACACGCGGCAATCGTGAAACTGCTTGCCATGGCTAATCACACTCGCACCTGGTGGCACGATAGGTCCCCTTTAAAAGAAACCCCGGACCCGACACTAAAATGACAGGAACGGTTAAATACTAAGGCGCAGCAGGATGATTGGCACGTCGTACCCATGGCGGCGTCGTCGTCTCCAGGTCCTTCATAGAGCAGCTCGCAACGGTACCTCTGGGCAGTGACGGGGGAGGGCAGGTGGATGGTGATCATCTGAAGCAGGGCCTCTCCGGCGGGCAGCCAGCGACGCATCACGGCCTTCAGCAGGGGCTTGCCCTCCTTCTCCTTGTCTTCGGTGTCCAGCTTGATCTCCAGCTTCTCCAGCATGGCTGCGGCTTCGTCCTTCTTGAAGTTCATGATGGCGTCGAACATCTGCAAGAGAGAGGGGTTCGCAATGTTGAAACAGTGTTGAGGAAGAGCCACCGCGTCCACGTCCACCCAAGACATGAAGCTACCATGCTCAGAGTCAAGGTCGTCGTCACTAGACAATCAGGTCAAAGTGAAGAATGATTATCTCATCACTAGCAGGCGTTCCGGTTACGTTTACAGTGCTCAGGACTACATTGTGGCGCAAATGTGCATCAAAGAACCTCGTTACCTTGTAGATGGGATCCAAGATGAGGTGGACAAAGGTACGGGACAGCTTCTGACCCTTAGGTCCATTAGATGACTTGTGGAACTTGTTGGTCTCGGGGTCAAAGAACCTTTAAAAGAACGGCGCATGCATTGAAGCTTTCTGGCAAATTATAAAACAGACACAAGACTAGCTTGGTGTTGCAGCAAACGCTTACCTATCACCCCACAGCTTCTTCATCATGTCCTCGACCTTCTTGCATCGCTCGTCTGTGGTCATTTGGTTGCCCTTGGCAGCATACTTGGAGATGAACATCTCTGCGAACTGCTTGAGGGTGAAGGCCCAACCGTGGAGTCCTGAGCCGAAGCCAACGGTGCCAATCTGGGGGTCGATCTGTGGGGATTTGGGCAAAAATGTCCAGAGAATCAGTAACGGGTAACATCATCCCTAGTTTTGGAACGTAGGTCCATAAAGCGAGTTACTCACGAAGATGTTGCCCATGGGGCCACCATCCTCTTCTCCATAGGTGGAGATGATGACGTTGACCGACTCGATGATACGCTGGAAGGTCTGGTACAGCCTCTCTGGCTCCAGCTGCAGCTCCAGCAGAGCGCGGTCCATCTTGTTCATCATCAGCACTGGCTTGATGCGCTCAGCGATAGCCTGGCGCAGCACAGTCTCAGTCTGGACACACACGCCTGTCGGGAAGTTTATTTGATTTAGAACCACATAAATGTACTTAAAGTCTCCAAAGCCGGCTGAATAGCATTTCACAAGGTATATTGACCCAGCGTCATGTGACTAGTAACCGTTGACAATTGACTCTCCTTTTGAAAGACCCATTGTCATCGCTGGCACAAAAGCAACGCATGATGCAAAGGGCTGGCATGGCTGCAGCCACAACTTTTTTGTCATGTAGAAAGTTGGTCAGGGATCCTTTGTCCATACGGTCAAAAGAAGAGCTGATCTGGCGACCGCCGACCGAGGAATGAACCCCATCTTTACCCACGTTGCCACACACACACCACAGCTCATGTTTTAATGCCCACAATGTGTCCCAACGTGCCCCTGTCCCTTACCAGACACGCAGTCCACCACGACCAAGGCGCCGTCGGTAACACGGAGGGCGGCCGTCACCTCGGAGGAGAAGTCAACGTGGCCGGGGGAGTCAATCAGATTGATCAGGAAGCCCAGGCCATTGCTGCCCTGCTTGATGAAAGCCATGTCCTGCTCATTCAGCTCGTAGAACAGAGAGATGGCACTGTGGCAGAAGAGATTGGAAATAGAAGGCTTAGCAGGAGACACGATAACGAAAGAAACAAAATAGATAATAAAGAAAAGACGACACGGTAAGGGGCGGACACTCACGTGGACTTGATGGTGATACATCGCTCCTGCTCATCTTTACGCGTATCTGTGAACCGGGTCTCCCCAGCGCGCGCAGAGGCGATGATGCCGGCTTTCGACACCAGCGAGTCCGTCAGGGTGGACTTTCCGTGGTCAACGTGCGCAATGACGGACATGTTACGGATGTTTGCCTTTTTGTCCATGATGGCACGGATCTGGTCTACGGTAAAGTTCACCTGTTGGAGTGACAGAGACGTGTGGTTTGTAAATCGATGTCAAATATATTAAAAATAACGCAGCGCCGACTCATCGGCCGAACCACTTCTATCATAATCTACGACCAAGCCAAGGTGACACAGTCATAGACTTCTCACTGATGATTAGGGGAGCAAAGATAACGATAACACCGTCATGGGAAATATTTAGAAATGGGTCGTCATACAAGTTTGTGTCGAGATGCATTTGTGTAGACACAAGATTCGAGGCAGTTGGCAATCGTCCAAAATAAAGCATTCGCTGTAGTACATGGCTGGCTTCTTGACAAGACAGCGGCATGCGTGACAAACGCTAATTTGAGAAAACCAAAAACATGTCTCTGCAAAGTCAATGCCCCCAAGCCGCCCGTAGAGGTGCCACATAAACGGGTCACCGTCAAGCACAATCAGATCACAAGTTACACGTTCATGAATAGGGGGGTACACGTCATGGACTGCGCGTTGTGGGGGCAGCAATACTGACGCAGCGTTTTTCCGTAAAAAGACCGACGACGACGAGCTGGCCAACGACGCAGCTTAAAACCAGCCATTGCACCAAATTTTTGTTTAAAAAAAAACCGGCACTGCAAGTGTAAAACTAACGCGGCGCAGCGTCCGCATTAAGTCGTAGTTGCGCACACACACACACACACGCACACACAGAGGCCTCAAAAAGGGCGGTGGGGCAATCGCCATTTGCAATGTATAGTTAGCAACTATTAAATCGCTGTAACAGGACAGTCGGGCTATTGCGTGTGTGTGTGTGTGTTTGTGTAACACAAGTTGCGAACGGATCGATGGCAAGTTGTGCGGTGGCGGCGGTAATGACGGTGTAAGGGGCCGGGGTGGCGCGGGGACAAGCCGGTCTATAACCGTACCGGCAAGACGTCATGAATAGGCCACGTGTACAGACGTTAAGGCAAAAAAAACCGCTTCGTCTTGGCAACGGATTCTTGGAGACCAAACACGCCCTTAGCATTTTTCTCAAACAAGTCGGCCGGCCGCCGCGTCGTAGTCACGGACAGTTTGACGCAGGCAGTAAAAGAGTCCGCAATTTCGACATCAGTTTTAAGTGAGAGTCCCGCTGCGACAGACGAGCTGGGAGCCGGCGAGCGTCGCCATGACCCGCATAAGCCCACAATGTGCGACACATACAATCTGGCGCTTCGTGTATAACTGGCACTACGCGTATACTAGCCCGGCCATGGGCTAATACACGCCGCTGTTTAGACAGTCCCGTTTCAACGGGGAAATTCTATACTTGTAGACCACCGCTACGTCAAAACCGGGGCGCCATTTTGTAAAACGCAGCTCCCCACAGCACGGAAACAATAACGAGCCTTGACCAAAAACGGCAAGATATCACATTAAAAGCGTCCGCCACGGCGGTACACACACACGGGACGACGCCGACATACACACAAAATGACAGTTTATACGTACCATGTTGACGGATGGTTTTGGATTCGCTCAGGGCGGAGAAGGAGAATCCGTTATTACGCTGCCCACCTCACGAAGGCACAGGCAGGGAAGAGACCGCTGACGTCAACAAACACTCTTATATACCGGCGATGCGTCACCATGCGCGTCGGCACGTCGTTACGTCGCTGCTGCCGCTGCTGCTGCTGTGTCAGAGTGACTTGCCTCGGAGTCCGATGTCTTGCTTGTGGATTGCATGCACAAGTGTTTTTTTGTGTGGACGCAATAACAAGAATGTTATGTGCGTATATGTGTGTCTAGAGTTAGATATAGAGTGTATGCATACAAAAAAACTAATACTGCCTCTCCAGACAGTACTGACGCTGGAAATGCTTATGTCGTCTACCTCTGCGCAGAGGTAGCGTTTGCGTTTGGGAAAAGCTGATGCAGGGTAGACGTGTCATGCCACGTGACACGGGCCCTGCTCGGTTCACCCTTCGCTCCGCCACTTGGATGCCCAAAAAGCGACCACATGACTGTCAAAGATCAGCAGCGTTTATGTTGGTTCAGGGGGAGGCCTGGATTTAACGGAATGACGTATATGTTTCTGTTTTGGGAATGTGGTAAACATCATATTTGTCCTCAGTTATACCCATGTGTGTCATGGTTCCTATCAAATTCTCTTATGTAATCTGCTATATGGACATTATAGCCTAATCGATGCGCTGATCTCATATAAGGCATACACACATAAGGCCTCTATGCTTGTGTAAAAATATATGGTTTTGTTTGTTATTTTTAAATAAACATCCACATTCATAGTCATCAATATAATACAATGCGTTGAGAAGGTCTACTCAAGTTAAGTAAGATTGTGAATAATTGACTGTAATCTAAACCAGGGGACTTTAAATGTACACATATTTAGCTCTTCCACTTTGCTAAATGGTACCTTAGTAGCCTACAATTTATTATAGGCTGTTTTAGATGAAGGTTATTCCACACAAGCAATATACATACATATACATGATATATGCATTGTCAGCTCGCTAATAATGGGTCGATTATCAACAACATAAAATGTTCACGCCCAGGGCAACCCGATGATCAAAGGTTGTTTTGGATGGAATAAGGTAACACGTATGCAACGATACGTAGGCTATATATGTTATTTATGTACATTTTTATATGGGGGGGGCCCTGCTGTCTCCAAATAACACACTTAAATAATGTACATATGTCAGACCCGAGGTAACAGCGTCAGTAAGCCTCGTATTTTCCATGTTTTAAATTCCTATCGGACAAAAATGATATTTGAGGACAAATGTCACCAAGTAGCGTCCAGCACACTCACAGTGACTGGGTCGCACAAACACATGGTACACACTGCCAAGCCGACGTCTGATGACTTGGCGCCCATTGAAAAAGAAAAAGATTTGAATACACGTGTGTGGAAATAATTGCTCCAGTAGATGGCGCTAAGACATTGTTTCCTATACTCCTTGTTTAGAGCTACGAACCATGAACCCAACATGAACTAATCCAGGAGTCATATCACCTGGATACCATTCTGTATCAACTGTATCAAATCTAATATTACAGTGATTTGAAACTTGATACGTATAGGCCTATACTGTGGAGGGATAGTTTACAATGTCCAATCTGATTTGAAGCATGTCAACACCTTTTTTGGCCTTTTTCTCAAGAGATATACAAGTGATATATGATCAGAATGTATGTAGTGTGTTTCACAATCCACCCACTATCCAAGTTCAGAGAAAATGAAAAGTCTCTATTATCTATATATTTCCTCTATTGTACACTGCATCATACCACAGTCACTTCTGAAATGCCATACATCACATACACACATCACATTGAATGTACATACCAATGAAAATTCAAAGCTAATACTATTTAGAAAAACCCATTATGATATGAAATATAAAATCCAGGCAGCATATTGCGCATTTACACATCATCATAACAATCTGCAACACTGTAACTATCACTCTTGCTAGATGGCAATTGCGTCATCCATTCAAGAATGCATTTCTGGGTATAGTGCAAAAATGATACAAAATCCTATCTGTCCTATCTGAGCCCATGTGGGCTTGATGCTATGAGGAACCAGCAGCTTTGAAGGTAGTTCACAGAGCATCAGAGGTTATATGGCTAACAGCATTGTTGTCGACCAATGCTAATCCTTTACTGCTACACCTACATTCTATGGCAAAACTGCTGTAAGGATAATATAGCATTTGGACCATAGCTGCCTTCACACCAGAATCCATCACAAGACGACTTTAATTATCGTGAATCATTATAATTTGAAAAAAATCTTTCTTGATAACTTAGCTGTATAAAGAAGGCGAGCCGAGTCATGCATATGCTTACAAAAACATCGTACAAAGACATGCGTGTTTGTACGTCTCGGCATTATTCATACACATGTCAAATAATGAAGATGCCGGTGTACGCATTTGTCTGAAAAGCAGTGGCAAGCCGAACCATTTTGAGCCCCGATTTAAAAGTGTATACCGCAGTGAGTGTTGAGGCAGACTTCAGATGTTTGGTGTATCCCAGAGATGTGGAGCATGCACACTCAAAGCTCCAGCGCGCTTGCTTGGAACTGTGGGAGCAGGATGTCGACGAGGGTCCCTGGTGACCCGAGAGCTGCAGTGTGCTCATAGCTCAGAAGCGGATCAGAGCTGTGAAGGGTGAAGAGACGCTCCCAGGAAACGGCTGCATCTGCCCCCCCCCCCCCAAAAAAACCCAAAACAAAACAACAACAATAACAACAACCACACAAACACAAACACAGCAAGCTAAAGGCTTCGTCCGTCAACTCTTTACTGTGCTCATGGTGCAAGAAGCCCTTCTGTGGTTAGAAATATGTCTAACGAACAAAAGGACATGAGACAAAATGAGAAAACATGTTCAGTAGAATTGCATATGTAACATATATATCGATTATACATAAGCCTACGTGCGCTCGGCATGTATATTGTACGCGGTAATCGGTCTGTCAGTCAGTGAGTCAACAATTCCCAAGTGAACACCATCGCGACAAATATGACGGAAATCTTGCTTGGAGAAAAATCAACAGGAACCAGAATTCGACGTGACATAACGTGACCATAATGGGATAAATGGTGTCGACATGCAAAACAGAACGGAAAAGATTAAATTATTTGATGGATCCAACTAGAGGGGGGTGGCAGAATTAGAATTAGAACAATTTGCCGCATTGCAAACACACACACACTCACACACACACATAGACACAGCTCACGCACAGGTCACTTATTTGAACACACGTGTCAGAGGTGGTAATTAGTGCTAACATGTGGGAGTCGGTGTGAAATGCTCCAATTCTCGCCATCGCACCTGATCTACCTGCCCCACCTGCTCCACCTGGTTCAGTACGGGGGCCACGCGCAGGAACAGGAAGTGACCCGACGACACGGTGATTGACAGGCGCAAATGACAGGCCATGGCTGGCTGTGAGTAATTGGCTATGGGATTGAAATGACACGAGTCATTTGAAACAGGACAGGTCTCAACCCAAAGTGCAGGAAGGGGATCCTGTCATTCAAGAGCGGGAGGCGGGCCACACGCTCGTAGTCTCCTCTTCTGTTCGCTTTTGTCGCTGGGATGTTCGATGGCATGGCTGCAGAATGACTTCTGACATCACTCACTGCTACATGAACCGAGACGAATCTCACGATTGCGTGGGTCACCTTTGAACAAAAGTGCATGTGTGTGTGTGTGTGTGTGTGTGTGTGTGTTTGGTGGCTGGTCTAATTAGCCTCACCTGGCCCCGTTAGAGTCTGAGGTGGGCGGGACTGCACACCTGTGGTGCATTGCCTAAACAGGGGTACACAGGTTAGACCAGCCATGCACACACACACACACACACACTCAGGAAGCGCTAGCATGCTAGCATGTACCATCTGCTCTGTTTGCCATTTTACAGCCGTTTGGACACTGCTACAAAGAGAGATCCTTAAAAGCAGCCATTGCACCACATTTTTTTGGGTTAAAAAAAACAAACAAAGAACGGCACTGCAAGTGAATAAACACAATCGATCTCTTATCCGTGTGTCGTCAGCTCCATGTGTTTGCAAGAATGAGAGCTGTATCTATATATATCTATATAGATATATATACACAGTGTATATATATAAAACTCTTTCTGAAACTCTTCCTGAACCCCCCCCTCCCTCTCAGCAGAAGCAGGCGGTCCACAAGTCCTCAGCATCTTGGATTATCCACCTGGCTTCGGTTCATAGGACACGGGTTGTTTCTGTGGTATATTGACTGCGGGATGTTGGCGTGCTGTGGAACACGTCAGTGAACTGTGCCAGTGCATCGGGTGCTGGACACAGGCAGGAATTTGAGGTGGCAGGTGGAGGCGAGAGTTTCATGGTTGTCAGGCCCCCCTGTGTCTGGCGGCGGCGGCGGCGGCGGCGGCGGCGGCACGTACGTCAGAACTGCTTGTTTCAAACACGTGCGTCCCGCCGGCGGTGCGCTGCTCCGCCCTCACACACTTTGATCTCTCATCAATCAATTACTTTCGGCCGGCGTGTTACGAAGCTCTTCCGGGACGGATGTTTTTCTTCAGCTCAGAAATATCGAGTAACAAGATGAATCCTGTCTTGGACGGATCTCTCAAACTATTTATGACCACTTGAATTCTCACCCGGGGGGGTCTAGATTATTATAATTCCCCCTACAGTCGCCTTATCCAAGCTGCTCTCAGTCGTTTATCGTCGGCCCAATACACAGCTGCCGGGCGTGCGAACCAGAACTAGCCTAGTGCAAGCCGTCCTGTTGTGCTGCACACGGCGCTGAACCTGATCTCCAGCAGAAACAAGCTCACCAGGATCTCGCACGCTGCCTCCAAACGTCTTCTGCTCCCCCCCGCACCAACCAATGGCAAAGGCACTACTTACAAGCGTGAATCCCCGCCTCATCAATATTTCACACTTCTGCCATCGGGCCGGAGATACTACGGGTGGAGGAAACACTACAAGAACCTGTTGATGACATACAAGGCCCCCGCGTGACCTTGGCCACTGTTACACTTTCCATCTCCTTGTTCATTCATTCACTCAGATCCTCAAATCTCGGAGCTTTTTTATCTTTTCCTCGCAAACCAACCGCAAACCAAAAGGTGTCCTCACAATTTCTGCCCCAACCCTCTGCTGGCCTCTTCCCCAATCTAGCAGATTTGCCCGAATCTATATGTTTCTATATGTGTGTGTGTGTGTGTGTGTCTGTGAAGTACATTGCAACCGTGTGTTTCAAATGCATGTACAAAGTGTGTGTTTTAAAAGGTGCTAGATAGATAACTTTACTTACTTACACTAATGAGATGCAGATCAAAGATCCTGCCACTCGTCTGTATGACATAATGGCTTCCGGTGGGCAAGAAGGGGATGTCGTGAGGGAAGGAAAATTGATGACTTTTCATTCGGCATCGAGGCTGGTTGTCTGGCAACTGTAAGGTTGCAGGTTTGATCCCCAGCTCCGGCAAGCTACGTGTTGAGGTGTCCCTGAGCGAGAGACCTAACCCCCAATCAGTGCTTGAATGGGTGAGTGTGAATCTATTAGTGTGCAACGCACTTTGGATGAAACCATATAAATGCTATCCATTTAGAGTGCTCTTGTCATGAATGCAACAAGACCACTCCCCTGATGACAACACATTATTATAGTGAATGACCTGTCTGTGTCAAACAGAGCGCAGCTGTATCTGGAAACGATTGAGAGTCTCATTGATGGTGCTTTCACTTTTAATATCGCTGCCTGAACGGGAACAGGGACAGGAACGCACCGATCCTCGGGCCTCGACAAGGTCTCAACACTCAGATGTAGTGGGACTGGAGACGAAGGTGAAAGGCTGGACATACCTTGGGCTTTCTCCTCTCACTCACTTTTAACTGGAGAAAAAAAAAGAAAACCTTTTCATTGTGACCTTCACGAGTCGATTTGAACATCAACAGCTCTGCAATG
>OMOU01084858.1:0-12799 GCA_900312585.1 Malacocephalus occidentalis
GTTTCATTAAGTCCTCAGCTGTTGCATGCCCCATGAACTGGGATCCCAGGTATCTTGACTGGACCTGCCCGCCCTCCCAAAAACGTACGTGCAGGTCCAGCTGTTTCGTTTTGGTGGTGTGATTCAGACTTTCGTCGAACATCAGCACAAACGGTCCTGTCACTTTGGAAATTAGGTCTCTCTTGATAAAATCCGCTAGTCCAAAGCGCGTAATGTAGGCAGTTTTTTCTTTTCCGCACCTGAATGACTTAGCGAGGTCAGAATCCGGAAACATTGTCTGAAACAATTCCCCGATGTTCTCGTTCGCCTTATAGGACTGGTGTCTAGTCACTGTGTGGAGGACCCAGAGCACCTCCGCTCTTAGTGTTGGCTCTGAACCAAAAGCGACCCGGAGGTCACTTACGGGAGATGCGGTGCTGCTGTGTGGGTCTTGCCTAGGCAGTCTGGAGGTAGTAGTGCTGCTAGTGGAGCTACTAGTGCTGGGTCCGGGGCTGAAAAACTGGCCAATGGCTGTTGTTTGCCGGAGAACCTTCACAGCAGTGAGATGGTTCTCGCTTTTGGCTTCTCGCGCCCGTACACACAACGTCCCAAGTTTAAGTGTTTTCTTGCATAAGAAGCAGTAGGCTTCAAATGCATTGTTAGCGACTGGCCCGGAATACATTTTTTTCGAGCCAACTATCTTTAAATTTGCATTTCCCCATGGCTGCGGAAAAAGAAAGAGACACGCCAATAACACGAAAGCTAATGATTGGCTGCACGTAGTTGCATGTGGGCTGCCGGGTTTTGTAGTCGTAATACAGCGAATTATAGTTGGACGAGCGAAAGACCGAACTACAACACGGAAATAATAAACCATTCTAAAGCGCTGTGGGAGCATTTCAGGTAGCGTTACATCAATGTTTGCAATTATTTAAGACCTAGAACAAATAATTTAAGAATGCAAGACTTTTTAAGGCCTTAAATTTTGATTTTGTAATTTTAGACTTTAAGACCCTGCGGAAACCCTGCTAATATTCAATGGCAGGGTTTCCACAAGACCATTTTCCCAGGTATACTCTAGGACACCTGAGCTTTCCATGCTAACAGAGGTTCATATTTCAGTGTGGACTGTCAGTAGCAGCCACCCTCATCTCTATTGAATTAGTAACATGACACATTTCTTTTAAGCGGCTTTAACATTCTGTGAAGAGACCGGCGAGGTGCATCATTATAACCTATGACATATAAGCAGTCAAATAGACAATCACATCTCCTATTCATCCCAAACAGTTTTTGAACTGAACAACTATCGATTTTCCATACATTTTGGATGACTGGAAAACAACTTTTTAAAATACAGGTCTCCAGGACGCATTGGAACCCTGAATTAACCTATTTAAGTCTTGCTGGGTTTAAACACTTGAGGCCCATAGGATAATAAATATGCGGTCTTCATCTGAACCCATGGACTGACCTCTGGTGGTGCATGCTGTGTACTACAACACATCGCCTCAATACAGCATCTCCGCATCAGTTTAATAGAAATGGTCTATATTTAGTCTCATTTATGACCAATCTTTATCTTGCCTCATCTTCGTTAAGGTTAAGTCAAAGGTATGCTCAACAGCCCAGTGTTCCTCTTTTCATTCTGTTCATCAATGGATCATAAACAGACTACCTTTTGTAAACAAGCAGCAATTTGTTGCCAATATGCAATCTGAAAACATACAGAAGTGAAACCCCCCAAAAATGACGTCAACAGACTGACATTTGACAAAACAAACCCACTATGCGCCACATTTCTGCCGAGTACCTCCTCACGAGTACCTTCTCACAGTTGTCCAGGGCCAGGGAGGCCTCCTGGATCTTGAGGTAGCACATGGCGAGGTTAAGATGCGCTGCCAGCCGCAGGGCCTTAGCCTTCTTCTCGTCCTCCTCGCCCAGGCCCGACTCGCTCTCCAGCCACGTCACAATGCGCTTGTACTGCACCAACGCCTGCTTGTACTTCGCCTCCTAAAGACCGCGGTAACCAGGATTAACCAGTCATCATTGCAATGCTATGTTTTGCCATCTTCCAGATACAATGTATACAGTATTAGGGCTGTGTATTGCCAAGACTCTGGAGGTACACTCACAATACTGGGGTTAAGACTCAATTGGAGTATTGCGATTTTTCTTCTTCGGTGGTAACATTAGTCAGCTAGGTTTGCTAATGTTAGCGGTACGCCTTTTATGGCTGAAGACTGCAACACTGCTGTCTAGGGCCACTATCAACACAAAATTAACCACTGCTACAAATCGTGGTATGTAAACTTTTCATTATAATATTGTGGTACATTTATGTGTATACATTTATTCTTACACCCCTATATAGTTTATAGCAATTATATTTGTATGGTATCTTCCATGAAGCCACAATGGCCATCATACCTTAAAGTACTGTGTTCCCTTGTCTTTGACGATGCTGCTCTGTTCTAGTTTCTCCAGTGTGTTCATCTCCCAGGACTCCTTCGCCTGAACAACAACCAGACACACTTCCGTCATAGTGGAATACCTTTCCGTACACTCATTTTCAAAATGGATGTATCAGATCTAACATTTATAGTATTATAAATGTATAACATTGTTTAGATTGATCTGAAAGAGGAAAATCAAAGATTTGTATTTTGGAAGCAAGTCAATTCATAGCAAATAAGAATTCTCATTTCTGCGTTATAAAAATAGCGTACCTTGTCAAACGTTGCCAGTTTAATCTTATACTGCAGTGTAGCTCCACCCGGAATATCATAGCCTGCATTGCCTGCGTTTCCAAAGCCATACCTTCCAAAACAATATAAACATAGATGTGCAAGTGCTTGGTATTAGAGATCAAGAAGCTGAAACAAAGAACAGTAATGGACATCCAATTTTTTTTCAGAAGCGACAAACAAACCAAAAAAAAGTATGGTTAATGTGAAGTCCTACTTGGGCTTGATGTTAAAGAGAGACTCCTCGCCCCGCTCCATGGCCAGGATGGCCTTTTCCACTCCAGGAGGTAAGCCTAGGCCATCTCCATCGCCCATCTCAAACTTCAACTCTCTCTGGTCAAACACGCGTCCCTCAAAGGTACCCTCTATGCTAACTACAACACAACAAGGCCTGGGTTAGATGGTGGCCCATGACCCGACAAGACCATAGGAGCTTGTAGTGATCAGGGTCCATTGGCTGATAGATTTTACCATTTGGGAGGGAAGGAAATATATGTTAAGGCATTTTTAATTCTGGCAGGTACAAAGACAAACTTCTAATCGCTAATTTTGGACACTGGAGGTGACTGAGTTAGGGTTGGCCAAAAATCACACAAATCAATTTACTGGATCGAAATCCCATATATTGACTCCTTTCACTATCAGTTACCATGCAATTTTGTCAGTTATGTTGGTAAAGCAGGTGCATATATGAGATGAGTGCAATGAGTCACCCATACAGTGACAATAGAGAGGGTGGCAGCACTGCTTAGCAAATAACTGGTGCCAACCTTCGACTGCTGCTCCTTCATTGGGTTTGGAGTAGCCTTCCCCTTTGGTAATGATACGGCGGATTATCCCTCCATCCTCATTCTCAGTGATGTCCTCTCCTTTGAACTCAAAAAGCTCCACCTGCAAGAGAAATGTACACATTACCCAGCAATGCATAATAAGCCAGGCTAATGCACACATTCAATTGTCATTAACTGCCCTGCCAAGGAAGTTTTAAACGTTTAGTTCCCTCTGTCATTGTCACCTGCATGCATACGCGTGTGTATGTCTGTGTGAGTGTGTATGGGGCACTGCTGCAGTGTGTGAGAGAGCTGTCCCGGCCCCTCGCACAGAGGCTGAGAGAAAAATCCGTCTTAAATGCATCACAGACGAATATCATCAACTTATTGCAAATTAGAAAGAGATTAGAGTTGGCAAGATCAAATGTGCAAAATAACATTTATGCAGCAATAATAAATAGGAAATTAATTTTCTTCATTTCTCCAGTACTGAGAGCACAACCAATAACGTTGGAGCTTCAATCATTTTTCCCCAAGGGCCTGTTTAATACCCGGTTTTGGTAAACATTCCTATTCATTTGAATAACCCTAATGACACAAAGCGTGCAAACAGTAGCCCACAAAGTCAGTCACTGGTGGCAGGGCTACCCCAAGACTTTAAAGTAGCAATTTTGAAGATTTACGTTTCATTTACGTTGGCGGCACCTATGGCGGTAGTCGCAGGTGTTTTTGTGCATCACTTCCCGGAGATCTAAACAGTGTTGCCTGTGTGACGTCAGTCAGTTGGCAGTTAGTTCACTGCTGACTGTTTACTGGCAGTGCAGAGTGGCGCTTCACACGTGAGTTGAAGAGCGAGTCTGTTGCGTTAACTCCGCCCACCACGTCTGGCCGAACAACCACTGCTAGGCGATGGAATACGCATCCCTAACTGCACCGGTTGGAATATTTTTCCCGGGAACAAGGCCGCCGCCGCCGCCACCACAGTTTGTAATACCTCAACGCTGCAAATGCAAGGGATTCTTGGTTATGAATCAACATTGTGTTCCCTCATTCTGCGATAGATCATGGCTATTCATTCCATTAAAATGTTCATGAAAAAAAGATTTGTTCCACAAAGGACAAGCTGAATATTAAGTCAGAGATACAGTTCCACTGTGTGTATTATTTATTTAAAAACCAACTAAATAATATTCACATGGCTGTGACCACATACACCTACAACAGCTTGACTTACCTGGAATACAAGTGTGGCATTTGGGGGTATCTTGGGTGGGCTGCCTCCAGACCCGTAGGCATATTCTGGCTTGCAGATTAACTGACACAGCTCTCCTATTTTCATTGTGGCTACACCAACGTCCCACGCTTTTATCACTTGACCTAACCACAGGTGAAGAACACACACACACAAACACACATTACACTTGCAAGTGGCAATACCACACCAGGGAAGGTAAATAAGACATGGGTTTTAGAGGAACCAACCTTTTCCCAAATCAAAGGAAAACTTCTCCCCCCTGTCTCGGCTGGAGTCAAAAGGTGTGCCATCCAACAGTGTCCCTACATAGTGTACGAACACCTTGTCACCAATCATGGGCAGCTCTGTACCCGTGCCTTCAGTCTTCACCAACTAGAAACAAGAAAATCAGAGTTACAGGGATTTGGAGTTAGAAGGATATTATACCACCAGGTGGTAACGCGATTAGTCATTGCAAGGCGTTTAAAAATGGTCATGTGACTAAAATTGTCATTGTGACCAAGTATACCACAAATGGGAGCGTCCACCTAAATGTACGTTGACTAGGACAGTTTATCAGTTGGTATAGTCCAATGGGGAGGATAGTAGACTGATCTAGTCAGCATACATCTAGGTTTGTAATGGCCAATCACGCTCACCCATGGTAGTATAATAGGGCCCCTTTCAATGCAATGTTTAAATGTGACAAAGTAGAGAGAGTTGGGATATTGCAGTTCTGAGTGTGTGGTATGGTGGTGGCGAGCCAGATAAAGTGTTCATTGTGAGGCGCAAGGGTCATCGTGCCGCCATGTGGGATGAGCAACCGCGCGTATCACTTGCTGCTAGCGTGAGTAGCTGCGCTCCACACTCCAGAACACGCTAGAAACGGACGGTGCCGAACCGCCGTTTCACCGCCACCGTACTCGATAGCCCAAGAGGGGACATGTACCCATCGTTCGCCAATCAAGCGTTCGGTTAAATAAAACTCTCCGCTTGGCGGTCGTTATAAAAAAACCGAAACAACTCGTGGTGGTTTTAGCCGGAGCTAGCAGAGATTAGCAGGTCGTACAGCGCTGTTGGCTTTAGTCAGATAACGAGCATGCAAGCACAATGAGCACACCGAGAGTGACCCCATTGCTAACCTTTAAACCACACTACAGAGTAGTCGATACTAGTGATGCCTACCTTCAATACACCCCCATCTTTCTTCGGCGTGATGTCCTCTCCCTCCATCGGGATGTTGTGTTGTCCTTCACTGGTCGGCTCTTCTACTGTCATCGTGTCAGACAAACCCCCTCTTTATCCCCCTTTACAGTGGAGTAAGACACAGACTTGAGACACACACACAGACGTGAGCTAACGACGTCGCCGACCACCAGAACCGGTCTCCTTTTGCGCAGCAGAATGCGTGCTAAGTGCGCTAGAGACGGGGGTTGTTATTATTGTACAATAGAATGACAGCGCTCTGCTCGACGCCCGTGTTGCCTGTTAAAACTCTAGCTGTATCCCTTGTACACTGGCAGTAGCACGTCTATTTCTGCAGAAGTGGTGCTTGTACTCCACAGGTCCACGTTGCCATCCAGAGGCGGCAGGAGCAGATTAAACACACTGACCGACTGGCCCATCGACTGCCCTGCAGCAAGAAGGCAGAGAAGTTTCCAGATACGGGGCGGGATCGGGAGACGTCTCTACTTTGGTTGCGACCTCTATGGTTATCTCCAGTGCCGCGGGAGGGCGGTGCACGTATCGTGGCCCACCGCCGTTCCAATAGTTTAATGATCATCACATCCGTGGTGATTTGTATATACAGCTTTTAACCGTCCCATTGGTCGTTTTATGCAATTCGTTTGGCAGTTTATAAGCAGAATGTGTCGTATGCAAACATTACCCCGTCTACCGGGCGACTCCGTCAAGCATAAACGCGCGCTCTATGTAATTACCTCGTCTGCCATTGGTCAGCTTCTGTGTCCCTTAGAATATGTTGGCGCGTTTATTGAAAGGCTTACGTAAAATAATATATTTTTACCAAAGTACGTATGTATAAGACGAGCTATATTTCCAAAGTAGCCATTATGAACGACAGAGAACATAACAGCATGTACGGTATGTTTCTGGACTTCTCTTGATCAATAGGTACGCACTTTTTGGTCGATAAGTGTATGCTGATGTCTGTGATCAGATTAGCGCTCTGCATTTTAGAGTATATTTGGCGTATGTACAAAAGTCAGACGTGTGTTCTACTTTGGCTAGTATTCCCAGCTACACAGATTTTAAGTAGGGTTTAATTGAGTATGCCTACGTTTTTATTTGAATGTTGTTTAGTTGAATAACTGAATCACTTTCTGTGTCACCCAGGGCCACGCATTTCGTGCGCTATCATGGCCAACGAAATCCCCCAGTTTTCATTCCCTTACCAGCCCTACCCCATCCAAGAGCAGTTCATGAGGGCGCTGTATGTCGCCTTGGAGGACAGCAAAGTTGGCATCTTTGAGAGTCCCACGGGAACGGTAGGCTATGTCTGTTGGGAGTAAGAGGACGTCTAAAACGAATGTAGATCCTACACTATAACAATGCCACCACGTATTTCTCTCTCTCTCTCTCTCTCTCTCTCTCTCTCTCTCTCTCTCTCTCTCTCTCTCTCTCTTAGGGCAAGTCTCTCAGCCTGATATGCGGAGCCCTTAGTTGGCTGAATGACTTTGAGGAAAGGAGGAGACAGGAGACTGCTGCCCTGCTGCAGGAAAGAGAAGCAGTCCTTTCTGCCACCACCACCACCAGCAGCTCTGCTTTTTCTCAAAACTCCCCAGTAGACCCAGACTGGATCACTGACTTTGTGCAGAAGAAATCAGAGCGTGAACTCGTGTCCAAGATAAAGGTGAGTTGGGGTTGTAACCGACTGAATAAATCATTGTTTGGCGTATATTCAGATCATCTGTGGTTTAATTTGGAATATTTTGTATTTTGTGACTGGTGGATTTAGGAGGACGAGATTAAACGAAAGAAACGCGAGGAGCGGATAGAAATGATTAGACACAATGTTCAGCTAAAACATGCCTTCAAAAGAAAGGTAAGGGAGCCTAAAGATATTCTAGGAAATTGCTGAGTCAGAAGAATGGTGCCTGGGGGCCTGCAAGTGTGTGTTATATTTGATGTGTGCTTTAACAAACACACATTCTACATACACACTTTATTTAGCCTACACTGGGCATGCAAACAATATTGGAGCTCCAAAAAACAGCAGCCAAAAACATACCTGTAGTTGTCAAGTGAATAGTAGATGATGTAATCTAAAAATATAACACAATATAAGTGCGATAACCAAGAAGTTGCACACGTCAGTTGATTTGTGTACATCACACAGAACAGGGAGGAGGACGAGGCGTTTAAGCTCCTGCAGTTGAGCAAAGGAGCCCAGGAGGGGAGGGAGGAAGGGTTGGGAGACGGCGAGGAAGAGGACCTGGTGGTGGCCGAGTACCAGAGTGACGACGATTCCGTGACCGAGAGCAAGTACGCACACGCCTCCTCACATCGTCAGAGAAGGAGGCACGAGCACGGAGAAGGAAGGAACGAATGTGATGTATTTCCATACCCAATACAGATTCTGTGTCGACGAGGACGATGATGAAGATGACTTGGCAGAGGAACATGTCACCAAGGTGCGTGCGTGCATGGGTGCGTCATTTGGAACTTGAATCCAGCCTTGAATCCATAACAGCTAAGCATTCTGTATGCTACTTCCTGTCAGATCTACTACTGCAGCCGGACCCACTCTCAGCTGGCCCAGTTTGTGCACGAGGTGCAGAAGACTGCGTTCTGCAAGGATGTTCGCGTGGTCACGCTGGGCTCACGGCAGGTACGTAGACGGACGGATCGTCTTTTACTCTCCTCAAAGAGGAGAGTCATTGACACGGACAATGGGGCCCACATTTAAGCTCAGTACAGATACAGCACACACACAAGACATACAATCCAACACAACACAAAACTCTTGAATACATACAGGCACAAAAGAGTATTGGGCTGATAACACTTTAGAACTCGCACATTGACAAGGGACTGCAATGATGGCAGAAGGTAGGCACACACGTACAGTACGTGCATACATACGTGCCCGCATACTGTACACACACACTCTAATAGCAAATTCTATAGGCAATAGCAAATTCTAATAGCAAATTCTATAGGCAATGGCCACCAACTTATGGTGCTGGTCCAACTATACAGTGCATTGGCTGGGCTAGCTGGTCAGTAGCTGTTGAATGCAGACAGCTAGGGCATCATCCAGTCATTTAGTAGAGCTGTAGTGAAACAGTGCCCAGCGTCTGCCTGTAAATCAAGGGCCAGTGACCGCTACCAGGGGCTGACCCATTGAACCAGCGCTAATATTATGGTCTGTTTTCTGTAGAATCTTTGCATCAACGAGGATGTGCTTCGCCTGGGCACCATCCAACGCATCAACGACCGCTGCATGGAGATGCAGAAGAACAAACATGGTGAAAAGACACACAATGACCTCCTGACCTTTCCCTCATATTCTTTTATGTTTTGTGTTTGCATGCTCTCAAACACAAACCAACAATTGAAAGTTCTTTTTCCCATTATTGATTCTTGTGTGCTTTTACAGGGGTCCTATTATTCAGCCAGGTGTGAGTGTGTGAGCCTAAAATAGTGACAAAACATCACAAAGTGTATGCTGAGGTGCATCAATCTACCAGCCTACCCAGTCAACTGTACCAACTGTTAAACTGATCTACAGTAGTCCTCATAAATCTAGTAGTGGTTGTCATGATGTCACAATGACAATTTTAGTAATCAATAAGCCAATGCAAAATAGAGATCAGTGACCCGTGTGTGGGGGACCAGGCCAAACAACAATTTACAAATTGATAGATCAATAAATGATCATTCTTATGTATGATACAGCAAATGATAAAACGTGTATGAATCTGCAGCAATGTAAAACTCACAATTCTCATTAAAGCTGGTCTAAACCTAGAATATAGATTAGATTCACAACAATGAATGAAATGTATCAACTTGATATCAACTATCAAATGAACAATTTAACTCTCAGCCAACGGTCAATTATGTTAAAGACGATAGCAAATCTCAAATGATTATCTAAACAAAGCAAACGCATGCACAGTCAACGATTAACCGGGAACCTGAATGCAGAGTGGTCAGGTGCCCCTTGGTAGTCCCTGAAGCTACATCCTCCTGCTCAGAAGCTCAGCCTTGTGTACCCGGTCAGGCTAACCCTTCCTCGAGCTAAATAACATCATACTGCTACTCAAACCTTAATTGCTACCATATATGGTAGACATGTTTCTGCATTCAAGATTAGAGTTATTAGGTTCCTACGCATTCATCCATGGTTCCCCTAAAATGCAGGAACCAAGCTGGAAGACAGGACGTTGGGGACCCATTGGTATTTTTACAATCCCTGTGGACAAAGAGGAATAGTTGCTTATATATTCTTGCTATTCAACTTTGGTTTAGCAATTAAAGTGTAACCAAAATAATGTCACTGTTAAATGTAATTTTGGCTATATGTCAAGAACTATGAATGCAATTTTGACTATCGGAAGATCTAGGCAAAAAAAACAACTCAGCAACGTGCCGTCAGACCCTTGATCCTTCCCCCTAACTACCTCAACAAAGTCGCTCTAAATTGTAAAGTAAAAACCAAGAAGTCCCACCCCTCTAACCTAAATATAATTATCTCCTCATCATGACGATGAAACCCATAGTGTGATACACTAAACATAACATAACATAATGGAGAGAGAGCAGGCAGAGTCACCCTTTTGGTGGCTCTCGGTAGGTGTTGGAGGGTCCAGCTGGCTGTGGGTAGGTGATGAGGTCGGCAGCAGTGGGAACCATTTAGTGATCAGTCAAGATGATCCTGACCTCATCACATTGGCTTGCTTTCGGAATTCATGTTTGCGGTATGCGAGGTTAGACAAGGGAAGCGGAGCGGCAAAATGCCTGAGATTGACGTCGCTGTAAGTGATGAGCATAATTAGTCAGAGTATATATTGACATCTGTTTATACACCTTATATATTGACATTTATGTGGCATGCCAATGTGGCATGACCACATTGGCCCCACATTGGGCACCAATGTAGAAACTCTCTTGCCACAATGCCACATTCCTCAGTCGGGATTGTTCACCAGGAAAGATAGACGGTAGTTGGGATGAAGCGGAATAGTCTTTTTAATTAATAAGCAACCAAAACTAGTCCATTGGCTTAATAATGAGTAAATTATGTCATGTAGGATTCTTGACGGCGTCTTTGAGTTACGGCGTCAAACTTGTGTCAGCTCCTGACTTGCCTTCCGTACCCAGCCTCCTACTGTTGGGAGAGTCAACGGGTGTGAATATACAGTATATACTCATCAGACTAATCATGCTCATCCCCTACAGCTGCATCAATCTCGGCTCCCCTTGTTTCACCTGCCGACGCTAAACCACGCCCCCCTGCATAACACAGTGTTTGACAAATCTTCTTTTCAAACCCCTGCAGAGAAGCAGCAGCCGGACGAGGGGACCAAGCGTAAGCGGGGCCCGGCCAAGGACGTGTGTCCGTTCATGGGGGCCGCCGCGCTCCAGGCTCTCCGAGACCAGGTGCTGGGGGCGGTCAGTGACATCGAGCAGCTGGTCACTCTGGGTGGCAAAACCCGTGCCTGTCCGTACTACGCCACGCGCCTCGCCATCCCCGCCGCCCAGGTGAGCTATTTCATGTTTTCCTTCATTTTTGTAGTGCTTTGTGTTGTTATTGTCCAATAGACTGGGACAAATATAATATTCTGATGAAGATGGATTAAAGAAGCAAATTGTGAAAGGTGTGTGTGTGTGTGTGTGTGTGTGTGTGTGAGAGAGAGTGTTTTCCATGGCTCACTTTGTGATGTGTTTGCGGTGCCGTTGCAGCTTGTGGTGCTGCCCTATCAGATGGTCCTTCACGCGGCCACCAGGCGAGCGTCAGGGATCCAGCTGAAGGGACAGGTGGGACAAGAGCATGGATGTAAATGATGTGTCAATGACTTGATGCTATCCTGATGCTATCCTGATCATCATGTAAATGTGCATGCAGTATATCAAGTGTGGGTTTTAATATTGTACTTTATTGTTATTACACATGATAATTGTAGATCATTTATGATACTTTTGTTGAAAACTGCTTTTCATTTCCATGTTGGTGACAGATCTTGATCATAGATGAAGCCCACAACCTTAGTGACACCCTCTCCTGCATACACAGTGTAGAGCTCACAGGAGCACAGGTATCCATACACACACAGACACACAATTACAAAATCAGTACTACAATTGGCATAATTGTATTAAGTTACAATAATATAATAATTCCCCCTTTTTCAGCTTTGTCGCTCCTTCTCCCAGCTCAGGCAGTACTCTGACCGCTTTAAGTGAGTCACTCACTCACTCACTCACTCACTCACTCACTCACTCACTCACTCACACACACGCACTCACCAGTCCTGAGTCTTGGCTGTGTTTTCAGGAGCCGGTTAAAAGCCAAGAATCTGATGTACATCAAGCAGATTCTGTTTGTCCTTGAAGGGCTTGTTCAGGTGCTTGGAGGTGAGTTGTTTTTGCTGTTTGTTGTTATTTTGGGGGCTGTGGCACTTCCTTGATGTTTGTTAAATGTCTTGCAGGCAAGGTGGGCCAGAACCCCCAGGGCCAGACGACCCAGCCAGGTGAGTCTCACCCACGGCGGGCCTCTCACCCAAACACCCGCACTCCTCCCCTGTTTAGATATCTCCATGGTAACTGACAACCTGACCCCTCCCACCAGGAACACAACTGCTGACCATAAACGACTTCCTGTTCAAGGCCCAGATAGACAACATCAACCTATTCAAGGTAACCTCACAATACATTCATTAAGTAATACCTTATTAAATATGGCCCTATACATATTTACTGTTTGTACAATATATTTCCTCTTATCCTTTACTTGTGTCTAAAAGCCTTCCTTCTTTTGACTAAAGTTGGAGAGATACTTTGAGAAAAGCATGATCAGCAGAAAGGTAAGTCCATCGCACATC
>OMOU01084867.1:0-10313 GCA_900312585.1 Malacocephalus occidentalis
GGGGCTTGAGAGATGAATGCATAGATTCTCAGTAAGCAATGCTCTTAATTGAAGGCTTGTAGCAATGTGTGTGTGTGTGTGTGTGTACGTGTGCTTGTGAGTGCACATGCATGGCTGTGTTTGTACATGTGCGGATCCTTCTGTCCGTCTATTTTTCTATCTTAGAAAATAGGATACAAGGAGGAAGGAGGCTAAGCGGGGCAGAAAGAAACCGCACGCAACAGAGAGTGAGACAGGGGGGAGCAGAGAGAGCAAGGCAGAGGGAGAGGGAGTGAGACAGAGGGGGGGGGTTGAGAGAGCAAGGCAGAGAGGGAGCGAGGGAGGGAGCGGTATAGGCCTCAGTGTGCGTGGGCGTAGCTTTAGCCCACGATGCATTGCACGATGCATTGCACAGTGCTCAGTGACTCATGTAGTGCAGAATATCAGGCTGTGTGTGTGTGTGTGTGTGTGTGTGTGTGTATGATGAAAGGGCCTTTCTCAATATGCATTCTCGTCTGTACTGATACGTCATCAGTCATAGTCCAAGTACCGTCCCAATTCAAAGTCCGCATCTAGCTAAGTTACAGTCCAATGACCTGGATGTGTTCTTGCTCCGCCCATTTTATCAAGGATGCATCGGATGGTGACTTGTGTGAACTTGACAACACAAATATCCCATCATTCATTTTGCCATTCAAGCGAGGAGTGGAAAGGTGTGTTTAAAATGTTCGTATGTTATTTCATCACTAAATTCACTTCTGACCATTTTTGAGGCAAGAAATCAATGATGTCGATTTTGAATATTGGCAAGTATACAAAAATGTATGGTAAATTGAAAATGTGCTCCGACGTTTTTGGAGTTGAGAAGGGGGCCGCTAGACAGCCACCCGGTCTTGTCCCACAAAGACCACCGCAGGCAACGCAGCAGACACAGCAGCATCAACAATGGCGGAGGAAAGCCAGGCCCACAACTGTAAGATATTAGTAATGTTCGTACGGTTATACACCGTTATTCTGTCATTACATTCTGAGTAATGTCGTAACATTTAAAAGTTAAAACAAGAGACCTCTGAGCAAGCCAGGGCGCTCATTGAGTGATGAGCTGCCAGTGACCACTGTTCACTGGTTGGAGGAATTCCTCTGAAAACGGATGGGAGTGAGTATGCTTTCTGTGTGTTTATATGTCGGGTGTTGGTCGGGTGGTTTAGTTTTCATCGTGTCAAACTTGCCAGCCTCTTATAAGAATTTGCTGCACCAATGAAAGAAAACAAATAGGTACTATATACTAAAGGTGACAGTTATGATGTAGTTCTGGTCTGACAATGCAGAAAGTTAATATGAAGGCAGTATTCCACTTTGGTGTGCATGGCTTTCGCAGTACATGCATGCAGGGAGTAGACAATTCTACAAATTACTTTGTAGATTGTTAGTAGTAGTACTAGTACTAGTACTAGTAGTAGTAGTAGAAACTTCCCTTTGCTGTCACACACACCCTGGAGTACCATTGAAGGGAAGAGCTTCCGGTTGATGTAACACATCTGGTTCAGAAGGTGTGAGTACTCTAATGTGGCACCCATCTATTGCACCAGCCATGCAGCAGAATGCCTCTTGGCCAGGCGAGCAAAGCCTGCCCCCACCTCCTCCACCTCTTCAGGCACGGGGAAATGAATAGTCTTGTGAAGGACGGTCATCACGTCTTCCACTACACTGTGGAATATTCTGCCAACTGTAGCTCTTGAGACGGCAACATGTGTGCTGTCACTCTGTGTGAGGTGCCACATGCAAGCCAGTAGAGACAGACAGCCACCTGAGTTTCATGGCTCCATTCATGTGGCTTTTGCTGAGGCAACATCTGGACTGATGGTGTCCCTGGAGAGCCTGAAGTCTGGCTTCAGGTCAGCCTCAGAGAGGAACATGCAGAGAATAGGCACGTGGTTGCTTACTTGTGCATATCTCTGAGAAGTTTGATCTTAGCATTCCAATAGTATTTTCTTATCTTTATCAATGTATTGGTTATCAGCTGTTAACTGTGTTTTTATTGTTGTCATGTATTCCATTATTCCTTGTATTGTCTCAAGTGAGTATGAAAATATCTGTTCCATTAATTCTATTCTGGTTATTTATATTTCATAAAATCAAATGATGTAAAAATGAATATAAACAAATATTTATTTTGTCCATACACACTAGCAGTTAATACATCAGATTCTGTAGCTGTGCCTTACAAATGTACAGGCAGACTTGCATAAGATACAAGTAATGTATCCTATTCATTCAGGGTTGTCCACCAATTTGTGATATCACAAATTGGTGGACAACCGGGCAACCGGACAACTGGAGCGCCATCAACAGTGTCAAATGATAGTCTTGACAAATGTGATCAATTGTAGGTGTGAGTGGTTCAGCCTGATATTAACAAGGGGATAGCCCTGCAGCCTCACTTAAACTGTGGAGAACCCTGTCATTCATGCTTTATACCTTAAAACACAGGCCAGCCATTCGGAATTATAGACAGGGGACAATATTTTCCAAATTGGGCCCCTAACAGCGGGGGGTGGGGTATCAGATGACAAGCTTAAATGTGTTTTAATGATAACAATACATTTATTTAACATGTAAATACATTTAAATGTCAGTGATAACAGTCAGTAAGTAAATTGTACTAATCATAGACCATTGGGCCCGCCTTGGACCAGGGTCACCTGTACCCTTGGACCCCTCGTCCATCAGACCTAACAGCGTACAGGGGCCTGCCTTAACTGTTCTATCTACTGTATCGACTACTGTATCGCAATTATTCAGTCTATTACCACTATTTTAATAGTACTGCTTTAGGTAAACGTAATAATATAACGTACATAGCCAGAGACAAGCCAGAGACAATGCTAAGATAGTACGGTGCTGCTCCCTCATCCTCCACCTCATCCTGGCTCTTCTCACTTGTAGTCGCCTCCGCAGATCAGCAGCCTCCTCTTCTGCTTCTCAGTAAAGCATACCGACGGTAGCTGCTGACATCGCCCGGTCCATCTATTATCTGAATAGTTACTTTTGCTTAATTCTGTAACCACAAACCATAGCCTTTACAGGGGTGTTTATCCTGCCGATGGCTCGTGATGTACACAAAATTCTTACATTTTCAATTTCTCAAATAAATAAAAGGGAACTGTCGTTGCTTCATTATTATAAATAGACATTACACTATTATTGTACGGCTATAGAGTAATCAGCTGAGATTTTTTTTGGGCGATGAAGCCTGTGTGATCTTGCGAGTTCATTCTCCCAAGAGCGACTCACAATGACGTTTTCCTCAAGTACACCGTTCTTTGCATTCTTGGTATTGAGAAATGGCCCCCGTGTGAGGAGGAGACTGGTTATCTTAATGTGAGGGTGTGAAATGAAGCATTTCTCTGCCGCCCTCCTTGTATATATGCAACAGCGTGCACACAGTTGGTGCTGAGCGGCTCCTCACACATACATGATTCGTAAGATGAAATTGGATGTGATTGTGACTGCATGACTTGTATCATTTGACATCAGATGATGTCCTCCCTTGATGCAACGTGTATGGCCGATGCATGATATATATCCAGCATAAAGAAAATATATATTGGAAGCATATGAATGAATGAAAGTCAGACATACAAGTAATTTCATTGAAAATAAATATCTAATAAGATCTTAGGATTTTCTTTTAGCAGGTTAAGAACTTAAAATTATCAATAACACTAGCAAGACCTAATAATATAACTGTCACACACATTTTAAACATTTTTATTTTATTTTTGCATTTTCTGCATCGTGGCATCTTTGGATTCCTCTTGGTAGACCGAGTGATGGGCGATGGTGTGAATAGAAAATTCACTTTGCACTCCATATTCAGAGAGAAGATGAACAACAGAACCAAATGTTTCACCTTTTCCTCTACATGTTCTGCCTCTGCCCTGCAGCCACCTTCCAAAGCTCTGTCCAGCATTCTGGGGAGGAGCAACCTACAGTTTGCTGGCATGTCAATCAACCTCAACATATCCACGAGTAGCCTCAACCTGATGACCCCCGACTCTAAACAGGTCAGTTATGGCTAGAATATTATTCGGTACAGAATAATTACCCGTATATTTGCGTATTGTCTGCGTCAATGTGAACATTGCCATTGCTTTGCCTGGAGTTAAGTACAGTTAGGAAATGCAAAGGACCCTGGTAGATACCTTGAGGAACACCTGTAGGACAAATTACAGACATATACCAATTAGCACAGTTTATAGTTCAGCATTGTAAAAAACTTTATTCTGATTGGTCAAAAACGTTCCAAGGGTATGCAATATTTTCAATAACGGGACAGCTCCAGCTTTTAACTGCTCGGAATCAGGGCGCTATGACAGTAACAACAACGTTCAGGCAAAGTTATCGACGGATGTTTTCTTGACACCAAATTAAAAAAACATATTTCTGCTGACGTCGATAATCACCCAATATTATTAACTCATATCCAATCATTGTTGATCACTGTGATATAAGCTGTCGTGTAACAGCTGTTGTGCTCTTCACAGATCATCGCCAACCATCATATGCAGTCCATCTCCTTCGCATCGGGTGGTGACCCGGTGAGGGATGTTTACAGAGCGGTTTCAAGTTCAGTGTAATGTCATATTTGTCCATCTAGCTGTCTAATGTCAGTTTCTTAAGAATGTTCTTCTTATTTCTCGCTTCAGGACACGACCGATTATGTTGCCTATGTCGCCAAGGACCCAGTTAACCGAAGAGGTAGTTTTTCAAGTCATCATGGCGCTGACTGTGTCTCACAGCATACCAATTAGGTGTTCTTTATAAAGGTGCCTGACCAGTATTCCCTGTTCACCTTACCATCTATCAATGGTACAATGGACAATGATCTATCCATCTATAAACTTCTGTGATTTTTGCATCGTTTAAACCTTTGAAAATATTCAGGGTGGCCAACGGTCTGTAGGCGCCGAGCAGTGCCTCTGTAAATGGCTGGCCGCCTCTTCAAACAAATTCACCATCCGTTTATGTCAGCATCCACAGTAAATGACTGTACTATACTATAGGCTACTATGATATACCGTAATGAAGGTATATATACCGTAATAGACCGACATATATGAAATCAATCCGATTTCCACGACTAAAACATTTAAAACACGTGAATAATGCGTTTCAGCGCATAAAACAAATTCAGCACCATTCAATTTAGCAGACCAGCGAACATGCACTACCGAGTACCAACAGAGAGCATCATTTCCACTGGCGTGAGTGGCATGATATGACAGCTGCTGTTGACACAGTTGCGTTTGACTCGTTTTGGATCATCTTTAATCGTTTCAAAATGTTTTCCTGATTGTTGTGTGGCCTATTAGACTAACGGCCTACAATGTGGTCTACTTGGAAAAACAAATGACTGGATGGTGCCACTGCTGTTACAAAAAGGGGCTATCAAACAAACAATAAGGATATGTATTCAAAGCAAAACATAGCACAGCACATTGAATACAGAAGATTGAGTCAGTCCCCCACCTTCACAAAAAATAGGCATTTCTTTCTCGAAGCCAAGCAATGCTGTGCTATCACTCATTTAGCACCCCCATCTTCCTCCTAATGGACTGTCCCTGTAGCAAAGTCTCTGTCTATCACAATGCCACGGTCATGGCTTCTCTGGGTTCTTCCGGAAAATTTGAGAGGATGGAGTCGGTTGCCAAAATAAAGATGTTTTTAATAATCAACATAAATCGCTACAGCGTGTTTAAATAACAATGGAAACAAAGAGTCCATGTAATCCACTGGTTTGCGTGCAAAGAGAGGGGTTCGACGTCGGAGACCTGGCGGAGTTGTCCCGTGCCGTCCGTACCCAGCCTCTACTGTAGGACGAGTGCACAGGTGTCATTAAATAGCATTCTGTTAATTGCACTCATTTGCTACAGCTGTGTCAAATTCTAGGCATTTTTGCTGCTCTGCTCCCCTTGTCATTGCCTGTAAACACTAGCCACGCCCCCTCATAGCTCACAGTCTGATACACACGCACCATTTTACCAACATCTACTTCATGTACGTATTTCGATCGAAGTTTCAAATCATGGAATCTTCCTCCTCTACTTTACTGAGTTGACATGTTTGATTTCAAATGTACACTATTTAAAGTGTCTTTGCTTGTCTTGAAAATTGCTTTGAATTACATTTATTATTATTATTATTATTATTATTAACCTAGTGACCTGTATACCGTGAGACACGGTACACACACTAGGTGTTGTATCATTAACCCAGTGACTTGTATACTGTGAGACATGGTACACACACTAGCTGTTAGATCATAAACCCAGTGACTTGGTGTGACATAATGGAGAGTAAGAGGCTTCATGTGAGCCTCACATTTCCTCCCTGTGGTAGCGTGTCACATCCTGGAGTGTTCAGATGGCCTGGCCCAGGATGTGATCAGTACCATCGGACAGGCCTTCGACGTGCGCTTCCAGCAGTACCTGCAGTGTCCCTCCAACAAGCCCTCCTCAATGCCTGACAGGTGAGAATAATTCGGAACCAGATAGTGACACCTTAGTTATAGAAATATGTGAATATATAACTATGTTGACTGTAATGTGACTGCAAAACCATTGCAGTACCGTGCTTCACCACAGGGGGCAAAGTGCTTGACAGTGTAGCATGCATGGGGGTGAATGGAGCTAAACGCTGTAAAATGAATACATTTGTCTGTGACAAATGCACAGGGGATGAATACATCAGCTGTGCATGGGTGAACCTACGGTTCTTGAACAATCTACAGTTGTTGTGAATTTTCATTATCTGCTGATACACAATGATGTGATGATGTATCGTGAGAAAGATACCTTGAGTAACATTACATTTACTTCACCAAGTGCGTGAGTGAACTCCTCTGAGACAACTGCATGTACCGAAGTGCTCAGTCATTTCTCTGAAAAGTTTAGCAGAGGTTTCATCAAACTTCATTAAATGCTGCAACCTCCAATATGTGTAATGGGTTAATACTGCACTGAAATACTATTAAGGGTGTAACGATTTTCCAAATCCATGATTTGTTTCAGAACTCGATTTTCTAGCCACTGTTTGGTTTATACCTCGATTTATTTTGGGGTTTTTTAGGAGGGGGACGGGTGAATAAGAAGACTGATTTTATTGATTTTATTGCTTGACTGTGACTCTTTTACTGCGCAAAAAAATATTAGTCAGCACTGCAATTGATGTAGGGATGGGTCATGGTTTATAAATGTTCGAATAGTCGTTTTATTATAAAAAATGATAATAAAATAATCGAATAGTTTATGCGACTACTTCCCTTGTTTTCCCCCGGTGGGGGCAGTATGCGCTGCGGGTGTAGGGGTCGAGAAGAAGACATACCAAAATAATGTCACGCCTGAACGACTACCAACCGCTGGCCCTCACCTCGGTGGTCATGAAATGTTTTGAGAGGCTGATTAAGGGCCACATCTGCGCTACTTACCTCCCTCCATGGACCCGCTGCAGTTCACCTACCGGACAGACAGATCCACAGACGATGCTGTCTCCCAGGTAATACACAGCTCCCTCTCTCATCTTGACAGTCAGAAGGGAGGCTATGCGAGAATGTTATTCTTGACTTTAGTTCTGCTCAGTTCCCAGCAGACTGGCTGGCAAGCTGATTTAGCTGGGTCTGAACACCCCCTTGGGAGCCTGGATCCTGGACTTCCTGATTGCCAGGCCCCAGGTCGTCAGGGTGGGCAGACACACCTCCAGACCCCTCCCCCTCAATACCCCCTAGGGTTGCATCCTCAGCCCCTTACTGTCCTCTCTGTACACACATGACAGCCATGTACAGCTCCAACAGCATCGTCAAGTTTGCTGACACAGTGGTGGTGTGTCTGATCAGCGGTAACAATGAGAAGGCCTACGTAGAGGAAGATGCTCACCTGTCACTCTGGTGCCAGGACAACAGCCTCATGCTGAATGTCTCCAAAACTAAAGAGACTGTTGACTTTGGGAGGACACTACAACACCAGAGGACCTACATACCACTGTGGATTAATGGGACTGCTGTGGAGTGGGTGAGAAGCTACAGGAGTCCACATCATGGAGGATCTGACTTGGACTACACACATTGACACTCGCCTCTACCACCTCAAGTGACTGAGGACATTCTGAGTCCTCCGGAGGATCCTTCAGACCTTGCAGGCAGGCACATGCATGCACACAACAACGCACATCCACCATCAAATTACGCTGTCACGATCTGCCTCTGCCATAAAGTGGCTTTGTTTTGGACGTTATTTATCCCCTGTCTTGTTTTCTATCGCCACCTTCCCCACTTGTCATAGTTTGTTTATTTCCTGGTGTGTTCTCATGTGTTTGTATCTGTTCACTAATTGTTTTGTCTGTCAGCCATTTTGGTTCACTTCCCTCGTTAGCCCCAGTTCTGTGTCACATCCTAACCGTCGTTTGACAGTGAGTAACCGTCTTCATGTTTGTATGTTCCTGCTCCCCGAATGATCGGTCTGTCACGACAAACCGATCGATCGCCAGTTGGTGAAGGTAGGGAAAGGATCCAGACGCTGCCTGCGTCTGGGTCCTTATTAACTTAAATATTTAATTTACTGCTGGAACAGGCTGGCAGGTAACAGGTAAACGGGGAGCAGGTACATACGAACATGAAGAAGGTTACTCACTGTCAAACGTTTAGGATATGACAGAGGACTGGGGCAGGCTTAAATAGGGAATTAACGAGGGAAGTGACACCTGAACCAAAATGGCCAACAGACAAAACAATTTGTGAACAAACGCTCACCAGGAAGTAAACCAACTATGACAAGTAGGGAAGGTGGAGATAGAAAACAACAAGACGGGATAAATAATAACGTCCAGCAGGGAGTCCAAAACAAAGCCACTTTAGGGCAGAGGCAGATTGTGACAACGCACAAGTCAAAACAATATGCAAACTACATTATTTCTTCCATATAAAAATATGTCCAATACACAATCATGACACCTGTTCACTGACGTCGCTCAAAAACCAGACAACGGTTTAACAAATGTTGAAACTATGCAAACTTTTTATTTCTTATAAGCGCATTAAACAGTGACCCTTTCAGAAAGATGTTCACTCATGTTGCTCAAAATCAGACAATAATACAATAACGCCACACTACAACACACAAGGAGAGTTTCTGGATTTGAAGTTCTAACAGCAGCATTCACCAATCATTTGAAGACAAAATCCATCCTGCATTCCTTTTTGATGAAACGATCACCACCTCGTGCTGTTCTCTTTCTTCAGTTGAAGAAGAACCTCCTTCTCTTTTGAGATGGACACCAATGCAGAGAGTCTTGCATGTCCGGTTGTATTTCTGTTTCTGTTGTGTTCTGTTGTTTCTGTTGTCTAAGAGCTTGTAGTTGTGACATGCTGTCACAAAGACTTTTCCGCTGAACATCGGACAAGCTATATATACAGTATAACACCCTCAGTTCGGTTCTGAGCCTAGTAAAATGGTGGTCAAAGTGTGCACCATAACGTTCATCTACACTCATTCTTCTGTACTGCACAAACAGTTGCGGGTCAAGCAATGGCAAGAAGTCTTTTATGATCCTCACCTGATTAGTTATTTGTGAGAGGATGCTGTCAATCACAGTGGTGTGTACTGGTGTGCGGTGGTGTGTAGTGCTCTGTAATGCATCCAGGCATCCCCTGTTCTCACACTGGATGCACTTGGCTCTCCCACGCTCGTCAGCATTTCGTCAAAGATGTCAAATGTTGCTCGCTCATTTTCAATTTTCTGGCGGAAATCTATTCTAGACAGGCAGAACTGTACATCTAGCAGGAAACAAAAATGGACACTTTTCAGCTGATTGATATGGCCTGTTGCACAATGGATAGAGTCACTGTCAGTCGTGGTGGTCCATCATGTGTTTGAACGAGTGGTGTCAATCGAAAACATTTATCAAGTTAATCACAATAATAATCTGTGATCAATCATGATTAATCACAAGTTTAATATACTAATATTTACTTTTGTATTTTTGGGGGAGATAAAACACATACATGTGTGGTGTAATAAGGAAATCACAAATTGGTAAGAGAAAGATGTTTCTTAACTTTATTATAACATCTCATGTCATGACTCCGGTCAACCTCAAGCCTACTCTTCTTTTAACCAGTTGCTCAGGCAGACTAGCTTGTTGATATTTTCAGATGACAGAGCTGACCTCTTCTTCTGCACAAGGTGGCCTGCCAGAGAAAACAGTTTCTCACATGGCGCTGTTGAAGCAGGTGTAGCCAAGTACCTTTGTGCAATATGGGCCAGCTTATTATGGGCACT
>OMOU01084876.1:0-11410 GCA_900312585.1 Malacocephalus occidentalis
AGAGCCTGCAGCTCCAGCTCTCTGGTCAGTGCTGCTCTTGTTCAGAATGAACACGGTGCGCGCACAGACATGCACACACACACACACAAACAAACAGACACTCTTTCTTTAACTTGCCCTGCTGTGAAACCTGAGGATCGATGCTGTATCCTAATCTTATTCTGTATTAATCCCAGTCTATATTTCTATTCCATCTGGGACAGTAACCATGGTGAGATGTCATAGTGTCATTTCTTTTTAAATCTGGCATATTTTTAGCCATGTCTTCCACACACGCTGTGTGCCATTGTGTGTCTAGACACATCAATCCACAAACACAAACACGATTTCTCTGCAGTGACAGCTTGGTGGCAATGCCGATATGCTGATTGGTTGTCTTGTAGTTAAGTTAAGCTTTTCACATTGCTGAGGAAAAACCACCATACGATGGTTGAAACATTGTGATTACATTACTTCACTGAGCACAAGCTGAAGAATGTTGGCTTTTATTTGTGGCCATTAAATCATGAAACAAAAAAACAAAAACTAGGGGAAATGTTCAGCATACAACTGAATAAACATGATGTCATTCACAACAAACAGAGAGGGGGGAAAAGGACAAGAATAAGTCGTTTATTTATATTGTTGTTTTAGTTCATATGAAAATAGAACCATCCACAGACACACAACACACAAACAAGTGACAACACAATAGGGACATTTTTCGTTTTCCACAGATTGTGCGCAAAGACAAAGACGGACACAGACTTGGAAGCTCGGCCAACTACGCTGTTTTGAGGAAAATACATTTCGCCTCATGTGTAAAGTGGGGGTTACATAAGTGCACGTGTAACGAACGTGCACGTCCCTTACTAAAGTGCACGTCCCTTACTAAAGTGCACGTGGTACTAAGTGGCAGTGTGAGCGTATCGAGGTGTACGTTTTTGCACACAGAAAGCGTGTGTGAAGAAGACGCAGTACAGCGTCTAAAAGTTCTGCACACGGACACGTATGTGGTGGTCGTCGTTTCTTCACGTTATGGTTAAATGGTCAACCGTCGCTTCCGACCTTTTAACATGATCTTAAAGTGATAGACATTGCGTGTACGTGCATGCAACTCTACATTTGTAACTTGATTTTGACAGCACACTATTTTCTACCCGTTTCGAATGCACATTATATTCCTGTGGTGTTTGTTGTACGTGTGTTGGCCACGCTGTGGAGAAGCGTTCAAGCAGCACAATAGACGACAGAATACATCACGTTGACAAGGACTTTGGAATTCTGTCTTTGTTCTGATGAATGATTTGCCACCCATGAACAGAGCAGACGTGTTTAAAGTGAGCATATTCGGTGATAGGACGTACTGCAGTAGTAGCTTGAGTCTTGGACGGAAAAGAAAAGATCCCCGTTCGAAATAAAACGCCACACGTGATGAATGAACAAAATGCTAATATGATGCGAATATTTTGAGAACCATTATGGACACAAAAGAGCTGAGGGGATTATTGCAGTAGGCAAGACAACAACAATGATGAAGTACAATGTATACATTTAGTCATGCTGACAGTTATAACAATGAGGTTTTAATGGTTGTGAGATACTGTAACATATTCTATCTCGACAACAGACAACACGTAAGGAGCCTCTCATATTCAAAGTGGTTGTAAGAATATACATCCTTACTTCAAAAGTATTTAAATAAAACAAAAGCAGAGGTTATGGTAATGGGAAAAACTACAAAAGTGATAAGGATACAAAATGGGGCATCTTTGTTGGCATAAGAAACAAAACTAAGTCATTGGCTCTGCACAATATTGCATAACTGCAGTAACTGTCTTAATGAATGATTCTCTTGAACAGTAGGGCCTATACACTGCACATGCACACTGCATGCTAGTGCAGTTGTATAGGACACCATGCTGTGAAACATTTTCCTTGAATAATGAACTGAAACGATGGGATCGTGGGTTACGTAAACCTTAAACACATAACTGGGTCCATTTTCTCATCTAAATGGTCATGAATCATTTCGTACGCCAGCGATAAAGCTGTTAAATACACACAGAACAAGGGCAAGCAACAAAACACTTATGTAATCTGCACTAAAGATTTCAGTTTGTATTTAAATCTGTTTCATTTCCCCAACCACAACCATATGAAGTCCATGCGTGTCTCTGTTCAAGTGTTTCACAGTGAAGGCCCGACAGCTGCTCCTGCTTATCACTCTCATTGATAATACCAGGCTAGGTGCTACCACGCTAGCCTAGCATGCTATGTACCCCCCATGATGTCCAGAAGACATAGAGAGAGTGTGTGTGTGTGTGAGAGAGAAGGATGGGTGTGAGATAGAGAGAGGGTGAGAGATGGATGGATGGAGAGAGCGAGGGGGAGAAAGAAGACAAGACGCTAAACCAAATGTTTGAAGCTGAACATACTGAAATACGAAGAGACAAGTATTTAAGTCAGGTGACTCGCCACATGTCATCACGTGACACCAATTTGAGCCAATCAGAAACAACCGACAGGTTTGACTTTAGTGTTTGGCTATGACTCTAAATCTAAAGGATTGTCTAATCTGGGCATGAGTCAGCATTTTGTCAGAGAGTCTGCCTGGCAACAAGGTTGAATCAAACTATTTTTGTCCAATCAGGAGACAATCTATTAATATCAGACCAATCATCGGGCTTTTCCCTCCTTTGAGTTTAGCAGAAGTCCTAGAAAGGAGAGAGGGCGGGTTTTCTCCTCACAGGCCCAGGCTGTGGACCAATGAGACGCAGCGGAAGCAGAGAGCCAGAAAGCCGGTGCCCAGCAGGTCCCCCAGGGCCGTCAGGTAGGGGATGGAGAAGTTGTCTGGGTCTAAGCTCCGCCTCCACATCACACGCACGATCAGGTCAGCCACGTATAGCAAGATGGCCACCTAGAGAGAGAGGGAGAGAGAGAGAGAGGGGAGGGAGGGGTTAGAACCCGGAGAGAGAGAGTGGGTTAGACCAGGGGGGAGGGGAAGTGGTTAGAATCGAGAGGGAGGGAGGGGCTGGTCAACAAGGCACAGCTAATCAGAGCATAGGGGCCTCTGCGCATGTGTGAGTGTGTACGTGTATGTGAATCTGCGTGCTTATCATTAAGAGTGTGTGTGTGTGTACATGCATGCATTCGTGCGGGAGCATGCATTCTTCCACTTATTGTTGGCTTTTAAACAGATAATTTCTACTCTTTATAGCCAATCGCTTTGCTTACATGAGAAAAATCCCATGTTTTTTGTTTTAGTTTTACTATTTCTGCATATTGCATTTCCGTATTGTTCAGTCCGCTCTCATTAGCAGTCTGTGGGAACACGACTTGGATCCAATGCCTCCTGCTCAAGTTCTGGTCTCTGGACCTCATGCTGTGGTCACTGGACTTCATGTTCTGGTCTCTGGACATCATGCTGTGGTCTCTGGACCTCCACAGAGTGCACTGACAGTGAAGACGTCTCCTGGAGCACCACCAGCACCCAGTCTAACCATCTGGGAGGTGCAGTGGTCAGGGGTTATAAGTGCCAGGGTTTGGAAATCGTCAAACATCGTCCAGGTTGTCTTGTGGGATGAATGGATGGATTTACAGTACATAGTATACAGTATATTCACAGTGCTAAGGTTAAGGTATACATCTATGCAATTAGAATTGACTACTGTACAGTACAGTATCGTACAGTGCCAGCATGGACGACAGCCTAGGTTCTGCGTGCGTGCGAGTGTCTGTGTGTGTGTGTGCATGCATATGTGCATGTGTGTATGTGTATGTGTATGTGTATGTGCGTGTGTGTGTCCATCCGTGCGTGCCAGTGTACGTGTGTGTGTGCGTGCCCAGTGTGCCCACCTGCAGCAGTGCGGCCGTCAGGTAGCAGAGGGTGAAGGTCACGCCGATGGAGACGGCATCCCCGCCCTGCAGCAGCGACACGGCGTACAGGAAGACCATGTGACCTGGCACCACAAGCATCAGCAGCACCCGCGCAGATCGCGAGTTCACCCCTGGGAGTGGGAGGAGCCAAGACATGTCAAGATATCACATGACTGCATCACATGACCGCGTCACCGGCCAGATGATTCATTTTCATAGAGGTAATATACAGTATAACCCTGATGATGAACATGAGACCATATGAGATGAAATGACACCATTTTGATCACAGTCTGCTTATTCTCAACCTCACGACAGAATATGTGTGGGCATTGATTCGCCAACACACCACATGTGTGCAGCCTCATCACCCAGCCCCCACCCACCACCCACCACACATACACACACACACACACACACTCCACATTATCGTGTGCTGTCATTCTTCTCAAGCTTTGTGACCAAAGCTTTAAACGCTAAATGGGAATTGTAAACGGACGTATTCCAACCCAAACAGCCTGACTGTGGAGGACTAGAGCCGCTGTGGTCTAACTTGTACAGGCGTAATGCTCAACAAGAAAAGCATCCAAAACTGCCCTTCAAAAACAATGTCTGAAATACCAAACCCAGATTGGGTTTGCGTTGGGGTCATGTTCGACCAGCTGCCAAGGCCGTGGCGACACACAATAGTGCCGTCTTCGCTTTTTCCAATAATACTTTCAAGGTCGTCTGTAGCCAATTCCAACTCCCCGGGAGCTAAAGGTTACAAAGACTACAATAAAGGCGGCTTCCTCTCATATCCGCTGGACCCGCTGGCACTGAGTGGTTCTGAAGTGTGTGTAATGCCTACTAATACAAGCCCTCCGCTTGTAAGTCTGTGGTACGCGTCTTATTCACACTCCATCATGGCAGCGGGTAGGGGTTAGACAGTACGGAGACAGGTCATTAAGGAGCAGGTAGGGGTTAGACAGTACAGAGACAGGTCATCATAGAGCTGGTAGGGGTTAGACAGTACAGAGACAGGTCCTCATAGAGCTGATAGGGGTTACACAGGACAGAGACAGGTCATTAAGGAGCAGGTAGGGGTTAGACAGTACGGAGACAGGTTATTAAGGAGCAGGTAGGGGTTAGACAGTACGGAGACAGGTCATTAAGGAGCAGGTAGGGGTTAGACAGTACGGAGACAGGTCATTAAGGAGCAGGTAGGGGTTAGACAGTACGGAGACAGGTCATTAAGGAGCAGGTAGGGGTTAGACAGTACAGAGACAGGTCCTCATAGAGCTGGTAGGGGTTACACAGGACAGAGACAGGTCCTCATAGAGCTGGTAGGGGTTAGACAGTACAGAGACAGGTCCTCATAGAGCTGGTAGGGGTTACACAGGACAGAGACAGGTCATTAAGGAGCAGGTAGGGGTTAGGCAGTGGATACATGTCATTAAGGGGCAGGGTTAGACAGTGTGTGTGTTCAGTATCAGGTAGAGGGAGGTTAGACAGTGTGTATAAGTGCTGACCTGAGGAGAAGAAGGAGATGCAGGGGTTGGGCCAGTGCTGCCTCATCTTGTAGGGCAGGACCCCGGGGATGCTCCAGAAGTGGAGGTACGTGGAGATCCTGCTGGCCTGGATGGCCACCAGGTTGCCCCCCACACCTGCCAGGGGTAAAGAGTCACATCTCTAGCGTCCTGTTTCAGAGGGGGGGAAGGGCTGCGTTTTCAGAATTCCTTTTCTTTTATCCCAGCTGGCATTCTATAACCGTTTGATTTTTCCACCATCCCTGGCTTTGCAGGGGTGATACTTTGAGTGTTGTGAGTGTCCATGAGCAGCAGTGCATGCTGGGATACGGTACAGTACTGTCATTTGGATGCAGGACATCTGAGCAGTTCTTTCATCCACACTAATTCCACATTTGTATGCCGCAGGCTACTTTCAACGAGATAATAGGAGTCGCCAGTTTAATCATGTCTAATTTTCTAATCTGAGACATTGAAGAGAAGATGCTCTGTGTTCATGTCAGACGGTCAATATAGCAAGGACAAGAAAGTCATGATGATAAGATAAGTGCTTTGGGCTTACAGGACAGTTACACCTCATCTGTAGTCGCCCTGCGTGAGCCGAGGCGAACCAAGCGATGGTGTCGTCATCACAGGCCTCGCTAGCTGCTGTCCACAGCAACGGCGTCCAGAAATGCCTTCACACAAACGGCGCATCACAGCGACTATAAATCCCCCTTCCCATGCGGTTGTAAGGCTATGGAAACACAAACATGTGATCTGTGTGTGCACGTGTGTGTGCGTTTAGGGGTCGCGACCCCAGAATGACTGGGAAGACTGAGGCGGCCGCCAGCCAGCCGGTGGAAAGAATACGGAAAGTAGATTAAATAGTCATCTTGAAGTCCTCGCCCCGGTGTAACCCGAGCCGGTATGTAAAGTCCATATGTGACTGATGTTAAACGCGCTGACGCTGACTCAGGCACAGATCTGCTGTTCCTCAAACCGGAGTCAATGGGTTCATCCTATTGGGTTGTGTTATGCAACGAATAAGAATACTGTGTTGCTTCGTTTTTGGGGGGCTTTTATGGGGCCTCTGTCTCATGGCAGACAAGAGAAGCATTATGAGATGAATTCCATGCAGCAAGAAGACTGCGTACGTAGGGGAATCGAACCCTGCGGTTGCTCCAAGACATGTTGCCTGTGTGTGTGTGTGTGTGTGTGTGTGTGCGGGGGGTACAGCACAACATTTTAAAGGACGCTTTGTGGTTCCTGCTAAAAGAAATGCCCAGATATGGCTTGACGCCGGCTCCGGGAGTAAAGTCATGTTTTAATGTCGTAAATGTTTTGTTCAAGTCAAGTCAAGTCAACTTTATTTGTACAGCCCTTAATCACAGTTACGGTCTCAAAGGGCTTGGCGGGGCCCACATCTTACCACCTAACCCCCCCCACCCTCCGAGCCCTAAGCCCCTCTGAAAGGGACTTCAAGGAATTAACTCGCCCCCAGCCCAGAGGGACGAGACCTGAGGGGGAACACGAAGGAGCCATGTTAGTTGGAAGAATGCATATTGTTTGTGCTGTGCTGATGGGCCCTGGAGCCTGGCACATTCATTCTTCTTCGCTGGTGTTGACAGGGGATGATCGGGGGCCAAATGATGTAACAAATTAACGATGGTCTCTTAGTGCTGGGGAAGGGAAGCAGATGGAAGGAGGACTCGGCGAGTTGCGAAGGCGACTGGAGAGACGGCAGTACACAATGTACCGCCTGACACCAGCCCTATTAGAAAAGGCCCGTGGCGGGCATAGGGAAATCCAAAACAGACGCGGCAGAGTGGGGGAAGTGAGATACAGTGAAGAGATACAGAGATGGAGAGAGAGATACAGAGAGAGAGAGAGAGAGAGAAGTGGAAGAGACGATGTACAACAGAGAGAGTGAAAGAACAGAGAGTACAGAAAGATAGGGAGAGAGGGAGGGATACAGAAACAAAGGGTGA
Organism: Malacocephalus occidentalis; assembly: GCA_900312585.1. Classification (NCBI taxonomy): domain Eukaryota; kingdom Metazoa; phylum Chordata; class Actinopteri; order Gadiformes; family Macrouridae; genus Malacocephalus; species Malacocephalus occidentalis. Next base: position 7,337 of record OMOU01084876.1, read on the forward strand.
GAGAGAGATGGAGGGAGATTAAGGACCTGAAATATGGTCCTCTCTTGCTCCTCTCTATCTCTCTCTTTCTCTTTATGAGAAGAGCAATGGGAGAATGAAAGCGAGAGAGACAAAGACAGAGAGAGAGATAGAGACAGAGGGTGTATTTGTCCACTCCCTGGCAGTGACTCCAGTCCAAGGGGGCCATTCCTTATTTATTTCACCCCCAGGTCACCAAACTCTCCCAGCATGCATCACTTCACACCCAGACCACATGTTGCAAGACATGTGCTGACTTTTTTTCTCCTTCTTTACGACCGATGTAAAGGAATGTTTCAAGTAAATGTTTTTTTTTTTTCCTTTTTGGAGAAATTATGCAGTGCAAAACTGCTCCACGTAGAATAAGAAAATGCACAATTAAAAATACATTTAAAAAAATGAAATGCTTAGAGCAAATTGGATTTGTAACAGGAAAGCCTTATTTGGGCGTCTTACCATTAATAACAGGCGTGAACACTGCCATGCCTTTGAAGTTGGGATCGCTCACAGTTCTGTCCAGAATGAGACCGCCGATGCTGGAGGACAAAAACATGAAAATATGACAAATCATCAAAACATCAAAACATTTCAGAAACAGACACTTATTTGAAGGAATGTTTAGAATACTGGATGATGCAATACCGGATGGGTCACGGAGATGGTCAGACGAGTGCGTGCGTGTGTGTGGGTGTGTGTGTGTGTGTGTACCTGCTGATAGACATGGCCACTATAACCGGCTGCCAGCCCGAGCGCAGCACCTCTCTGATGGGGGGGCTCCTCCGCGCCACCAGCACCCACAGCGGGATCAGAGACAGGAAGAACACACACACCAGGGGAGACACGTACCACATGTCTGCACACACACACACACACATGCAGGCTTGTTTACTTCAAATGGGCATAGCCAAAACCTGTTAATACATATTTTGAATGAATAAGCGCCTTTCCCACTAAATGTTCAGATGATGTTGTCATGCCGTGTCTTTTTGAGTGAACGTTGACTCAGTGCAGCGCTAGAACAGCAGGATTTTGCCTTCTTCACCCCCCCCTAGTGGACGAGAGATAGTATGACATGCTGGTGAGTCAGACCAATCAAACTCACAGCAGGATATCTAGTACACGCTAATTAAACCTCTTCAGTCGAATCATTTGAGCGTGTGTATGTGTGTGTGTGTGTGTGTGTGTGAATGTTTGTTAATGTGTGATAATCCAGCGAGCCAGATGTTTGATGCTGTGTTTGATTTTTGATCAAAATAGGTTCAGAAACCATTGACTTGCTTACTCTGCGGTCCTACTGAAAGATTCACATACAGAAAAAGCCATCGGCTTTTGGTTGGTGGTGAAGTGATTGTAACATCATGCAAAGCAGCAACCGGTTATAGCGCTGGATTGTGCTTTCTCCAGCTACTTCCTTAGTTTCTTGTGAACATGGAAGAGAATTTGTTGTTGATGATGTCTTTATAAATCTATTATTTTCAAAAAAATGTGTCGACCGGGACGAACATAAGTAATCTTCATTCTGTCGGTCGTGTGTACCGTGAACCAGGTCAAATCCTCTCGGCAAGCGATGAGGTAGTGATCCAATTGTTAGTTTAGAATCACCTTTGATTCCCCATTGATTCCAGTTATGTTGCCAAATATTTGCTTGATTTGGTTACTTAATAATAAACCGGGGAAACGTAGAAAATAGCTTATTTGATTGTGTTTTCTTGGCTGCCGAGAGCTCTACAGCAAACTTGATTTTGGCTTCTGCGTCTGCAGCGCTGCTTGAATGATCCACCATGATTGGTTGAAACAGGGTTTCAACCAATACCTCTGTATTGCATACCTCTGTATTGGTAGAGGATGGTGCTGACCCCTGCCAGCAGGGACAGGGTGATGAGGTCACCCAGGCTGGCAGCAATGGGCGTAGCCACGTTGTCGGGGTTAATCCCCACCTTCCTGGACCCCACGATCACCCCGATCATCACCAGACCTGGAGGGGGGGGGGGGGAGACATAGTTCATTCATCCGAGATGGGAAGTTTGGGATGGAAAGAGAGGGGGGAAGGGTAGAGGAAGAGAGATATAATAAGGAGGGATAGAGAAAAGGAGAAAGTGAGAATGAAGAGAGAGAAAGAGCGTCACTAATGAGAGAGTGACTGGCCTAGAAAGTAAAGCCCCTGGTGTATACTAAAAACTAAATCCAAATTGACTTGTTTGTGCAGACAAAATGGAGGGTTTCTGACCATATTGAAGTGTTGCATCGGGTCACTGGTCAACCGTTCCTTTGCTGTGCCCTGTATCGGGACTGTACGTTACCCTGTTCAAATAGCAGCAGTTTGAAGCCTATGTGAAAACACTGGACTTTTTCTGTACGTATATCAGGGGGCCTTTACTGACCTAAGGAGAGAATAACTGACCCAGACAGAGAGAGACTAACTGAACTAGAGAGAGGGAGAGAGAGAGAGAGAGTAACTGACCCAGAGAGTGAGTAATTGACCTAAAGAGAGTGAGCGTAACTAACCTAGATAAGAGTAACTGACCTAAGAAGAAAGAGAGAGAGTAACTGACATAGGGAGAGAGAGAGAGAGAGAGAGGAACTGACCTACAGGGAGAGAGAGTAAGTGACCTAGAGAGACAGGAATTTACCTAAAGAGAGTGACAGTAACTGACATAGGGAGAGAGAGTAACTGACCTATAGAGAGAGAGTAAGTGAAAGAGAGAGTAACTGACCTAGAGAAAGATAGTACCTAACCTAGAGAGAGAGTCCCTGACCTAGAGAGAAAGAGTGACTGACCTAGAGAGAGAGAGTGACTGACCTAGAGAGAGAGTGAGAGTAACTAACCTAGAGAGAGAGCGACTGACCTAGAGAGCGAGTGAGAGTAACTAACCTAGAGAGAGAGTGTGACTCACCCAGAGAGAGAGAGTAACTGACCTACAGGGAGAGAGAGTAAGTGACCTAGAGAGAGTGACAGTAACTGACATAGGGAGAGAGCGTAACTGACCTATAGAGAGAGAGTAAGTGAAAGAGAGAGTAACTGACCTAGAGAAAGAGAGTACCTAACCTAGAGAGATAGAGTCCCTGACCTAGAGAAAGAGAGTGACTGACCTAGAGAGAGAGCGACTGACCTAGAGAGAGAGTGACTGACAGAGAGAGAGAGTGAGAGTAACTAACCTAGAGAGAGTGAGAGTAACTAACCTAGAGAGAGTGTGACTGACCTAGAGAGAGAGTGAGAGTAACTAACCTAGAGAGAGCGAGTGACTGACCTAGAGAGAGAGAGTAAGTGACCTACAGGGAGAGAGAGTAAGTGACCTAGAGAGAGAGTAATTTACCTAAAGAGAGTGACAGTAACTGACACAAGGAGAGAGCATAACTGACCTATAGAGAGAGAGTAAGTGAAAGAGAGAGTAACTGACCTAAAGAAAGAGAGTACCTAACCTAGAGATATAGAGTCCCTGACCTAGAGAGAGAGAGTGACTGACCTAGAGAGAGAGCGTGACTGACCTAGAGAGAGAGAGTAACTAACCTAGAGAGAGAGCGACTGACCTAAAGAGAGAGTGAGAGTAACTAACCGAGAGAGAGAGTGTGACTGACCTAGAGAGAGAGTGAGGGAAACTAACCTAGAGAGAGAGCGTGACTGACCTAGAGAGAGAGAGTGACTGACCTAGAGATAGAGTGAGAGTAACTAACCTAGAGAGAGAGCGTGACTGACCTAGAGAGAGAGTGACTGACCTAGAGAGAGAGTGAGAGTAACTAACCTAGATAGAGCGAGTGACTAACCTAGAGAGAGCGAGTGACTGACCTAGAGAGAGAGAGTGACTGACCTAGAGAGAGCGCAGCCACGAAGGCGGTGACGATGCTGCTGGCACACAGGACGGCAGCCTGGTCTAGCTCCACCCCCCCGCGAGACACTGCCCCCAAACACACAGCTGCCACAGCAGCCAGGAACCCTACCACCGTGGCCTGCACCTGGGGGGAGCGAAGATATGACATGTTTTATATAATCATATAATAATACAATAATAATTACCGGACGGACAACCCCCCGTCTTTATTGTCGCGGTTAACACCATG
>OMOU01084878.1:0-14647 GCA_900312585.1 Malacocephalus occidentalis
GCTGCGAGTGAACGTGATTTGCCTGCGTACCAGTTCTTCTGCGCTGATTCAGTACAGCAGTGAATCAGAGATTCGTTCACTGATTCAGTACGTTCAATGAATCAGTGAACGAATCTTTAACGGGGGTGGGCACCGAGCGAGGCAGCGAGTGAACGTGATTTGTCCGACGTCCACACTCGCTGCCTCGCTCGGAACGTGATTCGTCGCTCAGCCCATCATTCGACGTCCGACGAAAGATTTGTTCAGTGATTCATTGAATGTACCCCCGTCAAAGATTCGTTCAGTGATTCATTGAACGAAGTGAATCACTGAACGAATCTTTAACGGGCGGCAGCGCCGAGCGAGGCAGCGAGTGAACGTGATTCGTCCGATGTCGAATGACGTTCCGAGCGACAAATGACGTTCTGAGCGTGGCAGCGAGTGGTGACGTCGGACGAATCACGTTCACTCGCTGCCTCACTCGGCCCCACCCCCCATTAAAGATTCGTTCACTGATTCACTTCATTCAATGAATCACTGGACGGATCTTTGACGGGGGTACATTCAATGAATCACTGAACGAATCTTTAATGGAGGGCGGCGCCGAGCGAGGCAACGTCGTCCGACGTCGAATGACGTTCCGAGCGACGAATCACTTTCCAAGCGAGGCACCGAGTGGGGACGTCGGACGAATCACATTCACCCACTGCCTCGCTCGGCGCCCGCCCCTCCGTTCAGTGAACTGATATGCAGGCGAATCTCGTTCACTCACGGCAGTCCCTCTCCCTGCCTGCACGCTCGCTGCTGGTCAGAGCTCAGCTCAACTGAACTGAGAAATGAAGGAATCTTTTCATTAAGTGATTCAGTTCAGTTCGTTCACTCAAATGATTCGTTCTTTTGAACGAATCGTTCGCGAACGACACATCACTACGGGAGGATTTGAATCACTCCTTCTAACCAACATCAAAACACTAAACGAGCTACATGCCTGTGTTAGTACCCGAAAGGGAGAGGGACATTAGACCATTAGATCGAGAATGAATACATGGATCAAACAGGTTTACAATATCATCTGGTAATACTAATAAACGCGTAAGCATACCATCATAAACACACTTCTACCTAACTCTGCCCAGATATCTACCTTGCTGTACGTCGCGTGGTTAGCGATCGGGAAGGCGGCTCACTTTTAGTCAATGAACTCAGCTCATTGCGTTGCACACGGGCGGGGTGCGCCGAGGTGGCTGTTTCTTTCCCACCAAACTGTGTTGAGTTCGTCGGGGTTGTGCTCTTTGCTTTGCCCGGAGTCTGGAGATCGCGGGGCTACGCCGTGTTCGAGTTGCGGTGAGCGATCCGCTGGTTGGACGATCTGGACCATGAACTAGGCCTCGTTCGCGGATCTATGTGGAGACGATGGCCCGGGGCTCCACTCGGCGATGGCGCGTCAATGTGGCGTTCAGGTTGAGCAGCGGCCTCGTCGATGTTGGGATTTCGAAAGGAGTTTCTTTCGCCCTCTTTTCCTCCGACAATACTGCCTGGTTCGCAGGGAAACGACCGATGCTACTGGTTATTCTAGACTTAAGCTAAAGGAATGTCGCGCTACAGCTCGGCTGGTAGAGTCAAAACAAACAAGGTACTTCATCCTCACTTAGCTTCTTAGGTCTAATAACCATATAATTACCATTATACGCTCAAAACGGAGCGGTCGTTGGGCTGGGTCAAGCGCAGGACCAACTTCTTGGCACGTCTGGGTGCAACGGATGGCACAAACAGAGCGAGTTACAGAACGGCAGAGTGGACGAAGAAGAATTGGTTTGATCTTATTAACATTCGCCTTTGGGGCTGTCTTTAGTGCGAGTCGGGACCGAGGCCTCGAGCTGTTGCCCCTAGTGGTGACTTCACGCATTAGAAATACTGCCCTCTGGTGGTTTGGGGAGGTTACTTCATGTGTTGAGGGTAATTGGCAGTGAAAGGAGGATCTTGGGGAACCAGGGTTGCGGAGGCCCTACAACGCGGTCGAGGGCAAAGCACAGTGTCATTGTGCGATTGCTCCAGGGGGAAATCTTCCACCGGAGGAGACTCCGGCGGGTCCCCACCCCTGGAACTGCGACGGGTGACCTCGCATCACCCGCAAGCACGGCGCACCTCCCACTGGTCCCTATCTGTCGTGAGCACGCATCCCCCAAGTCTGCTACTGTGTTAGTGAAGCCTGGCCAATAGGAGAGAACACGTCAGACGGGAACTAACCGCAGCCTTCACTCTATGTTTTCTCTTGATATGAAATTTTGAGGGTTACTAGCGGGTAGACGTGCAGGTCCCCATGAATACATCGAATTCTCACCCGTGCTAGCTTCCCCAGGCCCTCAGGTTGAACCAGGCTATGGTGGATCAGGGTCTGACTACTCCCTGAATCCATCAACGCCTGATGCATACCCCCTTGTACCTTTACCAGTATCTGGAATCTCCCCTCTGGACCGGGAGCGGGTCCGGACGCCACAGCCACCTCTACCACCTGCCCCACCTCCATCAAGGGGCATTCGGTGGGGTCGTGCCCGGGCCGGCCGCAGCGGCCACATGCCGGTCCTGGCTTCTGAAAGGATCGGTGTGGGGGTCCTGGAACGGAGGCTGAGACTGGGCCTGCCCTATACCGGCCTGACTGGTTGATGTGGTGTGGTGGGTTGGGGTTCGGTGCTGGCGCGCCTGATCCAGTGCGCCTTCCCCCGCTTGATGCCACCGGGTTCCATGGCATCGGTCCTCTCTGGGGTAGCGGGGACGGCCCTCGGCGGTCGCTGCAGCTGGGGTATACCGGAACCACCAGGTGATCCTCCGCGAGGTCGATGGCTGCGTCTAGGGTGGTGGGTTGGTGGTGCATCACCCACTCGGCCGTTGCTGGGGGTAGCGTCTGCACGAATCCCTCACGCATCACTTCCTCCACCACCTGCTGGACGTTTCTCTCCTCCGGACGCAGCCACCGATTCGCAGCATCCATCATTTGATGGGCCATGGCGAACGGATCTTGCGGAAGTTCCTGCGGTGTCCCTCCTCCGTCAGGCCGAGTCGGTCTCTCAGGGCCCGGCGAAGCTGTAAATAAGTAGCCCGGGCTGCCACCGGCAACCCACGCACAGTGGCCAGCCCCTCACCCGTTAATAACGGGAGGAGCCGGAGTGCCCACTGTTCCTGCGGCCAGCGCGAGGCTTCGGCAGTCAGCTCGAAGACCTGGGGAAATGCTTCGATGTCATCCCCCGGTGCCATCTTCTGCCGGGCCACCGTGAAGGGCCTCTCCAGATCTTCGGCTGCTGCTGCTGCTGTTGCTGCTGGTGGTGGTTGTTTCTCCCCAGCTGTACGCCCTGTCAGGTCCATGATGGCCCTTGTCTGGTGAGCGAACGCCTGCAGTTGCCGCTCCTGCATTTCTGCCAGCATTCTGAGAGAATCTGCAGAGTCCGCCGCTGAAGCTTGGTTCTCCATCCATTTTACCCACTTGGGCGCCAATGTAACAACGTCTCTAATTGTCACAATGCCCCGTCTATGGCTTTCCTGGGTTCTTCCGGAGAAAAGAGAAACCAAGTTGCTTCAAAATAACGCTGGTTTTGGTTTTCACAACATAAATTGCTATTGCTTGTTTAACTGACAGGCATATACGGCAATTAATGCAGGCCGTTGTGGCCGACCGCTGGTTTGTGGGAGTCCAGAGTGGTTATGGCATTAAGTCCCTCCGGTCCTCTGTTGCCATGCGTGCCCAGCCTCTACTGCAGGAAGAGTGCACAGGTGCCATTATATAGCTTTAATTGCACTCATTCGCTACAGCTGCGTCACATTCCAGGCATTCCTGCCGCTCCATTCCCCCTGTCACTGCATGACAGCACTAACCACGCCCACTCATGGCTCACAAATAAATAAAAAAAGTTTCAAACATCACTCAATTATAAAAAGTGTAGACTGCAGAAGATGTATTATCTATTATGTGGAGGGAAAAACAAAGTCTTATCATTAATGGATATTAATGGATATATCCCCGCGCTTACATGTCACTTTCTTCCCTTTTTGCAGTAAAGGGAAGAAAGATTTAATTATAAGAGAAATTAGCCCAAAAGCTCTTCCTCGCACTTCACTTCAACCACAACCTGCTCATAAACAATGAGCTGGTTTTTAAAGGGAATTGTGCTAAAATCCTACATGTTGCCCCTGCTACCCTGCTACCTGCCCGCCTGTAACCTGCCTGTCCTACCATACCCTGCTAACCTGCTACACTGCCCGCCTGTTACCTGCTACCCTGCTACTTGCCCGCTTGTTACCTGCCTGTCCCAGCATTCATTAAATATTCTCTTTTTTGGTTACACATGCAGTCTGCATTTGGGTCCTTCCCCCACCTACACCTCACCAACCGGCGTTCCGACCGTGACAAAACACAGTACTGATATCATGAAATATAGCATGTTTATGTATTCCTTATGTATTTATTAAAGCTGTGTTACCCGATGTACCTTTTAAACGGTTTTTCTAACGATTTCCTATTAAAATAAACCACCACACAACACTGTTCGTTTTCAAGTGTATTTTCCTTTGTTGTCGAAGAATGATGCATTTTTGAGGAGCACAGCGTGCCTCCATAACCAGTTTGAATGTGGTTGCAATAATTGACTCTATTCCTGTCTACAGCCGAGGCCAAAAGTTTTGAGAATGACACAAATATACATTTTCAGAAAGTCTGCTACCTCAGTTTTTATGATGGGAATTTGTATATACTCCAGAATGCTATGAAGAGTGCCACTTTGCCATGAAAATGAAAAAGCAAATGTACACTGCATTTCAGCCCTGTCACAAAAGGAATAGCTGACATCATGTCAGTGATTATCTCGTTAACACAGGTAGGAGTGTTGACAAGGACAAGGCTGGAGATCACTGCTGATTGAGTTCGAATAAAATACTGGAAGCTTTAAAAGGAGGGTGTTGCTTGAAATCATTGTTCTTCCTCTGTTAACCATGGTTACCTGCAAGGAAACACATGCAGTCAGCATTGCTTTGCACACAAAGGGCTTCACAGGCAAGGATATTGCTGCTAGTAAGATCCTAATCAACCATTTATCGGATCATCAAGAACTTCAAGGAGAGAGGTTCAATTGTTGTGAAGAAGGCTTCTGGGCGCCCAAGAAAGTCCAGCAAGTGCCAGGAGCGTCTCCTAAAATTGATTGCTGCGGGATCGGCACCACCAGTGCAGAGCTTGCTCAGGAATGGCAGCAGGCAGATGTGAGTGCATCTGCACGTGTGTTCATGTGTGGGGTTGCTCCTCAGCCAAGGGAATGGACTCACTCACAATTTTGCCTAAGAACACAGCCATGAATAAAGAATGGCACCAAAACATCCTCCGAAAGCAACTTATCCCAACCATCCAAGAACAGTTTGGTGACGAACAATGCTATTTCCAGCACGAGGGAAGGCAAAAGTGATAACTAAGTGGCTTGGGGAACAAAACATAAAAATGTTGGGTCCATGGCCAGGAAACTCCCCAGACCTTAATCCCAATGAGAACTTGGCTGCTGGACAAACAAAAACACACACATTCTGACAAACTCCAAGCATTGATTATGCAAGAATGAGCTGCAATCAGTCAGGATGTGGTCCGGAAGTTAATTGACTGCATGCCAGGGCGAATTGCAGAGGTCTTGAAAAAGAAGGTCAACACTGCAAATATTGACTGTTTGCATAAACTTAATGTCATTGTCAACTTGTGAAATGCTTGTAATTATACTTCAGTATACCATAGTAACATCTGACAAAAACGATCTAAAAACACTGAAGCAGCAAACTTTGTGAAAACCAATACGTAATTCTCAAAGCTTTTGGTCACGGCGTTATGAAAATGCTCCTTTAGCTGACTTTAAGGTTCTATAGCATTCTGATGCCCAGTGGTTGAGATGTATGATGTATCAAAGGAATGAATATAGTTGGACAGAAGATTCACGGACATCAGGTGTAGCAGGTCTTTATTTAAGCTCCAAGCATTGCTTCACTGCTGCGCTGTTTTGGAGTCGCGCACAAAGTGAGCGTTTACTCGCTAGAGTGACCAATCAGGACTGAAGCACTGCCATCTAAAACCAGCTCTAGTTTAACTCTGCACCTATAAGACCACAGCCTCATCAATCACCTATGGCTGGTGGTTTATGTCACATCATCTATTTTCACCATTCACTTGAGAAAACCTTTAGTGGAAGTCCAAATTGGACAATCAAGATGCATGTTATCCCAGCCAGGGACAAATGAGTGTTATATTATAAGTGTTAAGATACATCGCTGGTTATTTACTTATAAGCTGTTGGTCAGTGTATATATCTATCCTTCATAGCAGGACAGGAAAGGTGTATCTTGGTAACATGAAGGCAAATAATGCATGTATTTGAGGCCAACCAGATCATTTTCGGGCTGGGGAGGCAAAGGGTTCAGGGATAGTTTGCAGGGATTTGTGCACCGCTACAGTTAATATGGAGTTGTGGATGTAAATAAGGAACGTATCTTCTGGAACATTAAGTGGTCAGCAGGAAGTGCAGGTTTGATGCTCGACGTCCACCATGGCTTCACTTGACAACACTGTAGGGAGGAGGGAGGTAGAGATAAGAGTTTCAGAAACAATTCACTACAAACCAAACAATCATGTTAATTGTTGTGTCAATCATGTCATGTCAAATCAAAACTGAATTTGGACTCTAATTCCCACTCTGTCTGTGTAATTATAGTCCTGATAATGACAAAAGTCTCCACAAAGCAGCACTCTCTTAAACGTCACCCCGCGTCTATCACACAAGAACCCATAAGAACACCGCTGCAGGTCTACCGACACAAACGCCTCCGGAGCGAGGCCACAATATATTTGAATCCATGCACACTCACACGGCGCCCTCCTTGTAGCGCTCCAGAGCCTTCTGAGCCACCACCTCTGAGAACTTGGGATCGGACCAGGGGATGTCCCCCGGCACTGTCAGGGTCATAGGGGGGCCATCGAACAGGTTGACAGACACATCGGTCTGGCCTAGTTTCTCCTCCTCATCCCCTTTATCCTGGCTTTCCTTAGAAATCACCTAACAGACAAAACAAGACATTCATGACCTAGAAGGGCATTTCCTAAAACTGATGTGCACATTGTATCATGGGAGAATTCCCATGAATAATGTATATTAAGTAACACTACATAGGGGTAAAGAAAGAAGATGGTTAATTGGTGAAGAAACAATTATAGAACTGTGATCGGTGCGATGCCACTCACCGTCTGCACCTGGAAGATGGGCTGGTTGGCGTTGGTGTTGTTGGCCAGGGTAGAGACCCAGCTGAACTGCTGGTTCAAGAAGTCCAGGATGGCAGAGGTGTTGAACATCTGCTCCTCGATGCTCCTCAGGAGGGTGCTGTAGTGCTGGGTGAAGCGCTCAGCCAAGGCCAGGGCCTCCTCCAGCTCTGCCTTCAGAGGTCCTTCCAGGGGCTTCTTGCCGGAGCAGTCTAACCACGTAGGACACAGACCGTCCATTGTTTGTATGTTTAAAACATTATTTCCATTGCTGTTTCCTATAAGAGAGATGTGGGGGAGTGGTGTAGGTGATCCGATCATTTGCATGAGATATACTGGCTGAGCTGGCAGGTGGTTTGAAATTAATAGAACCTCTTTCCTTTCACAGGTCAGACGCTCGTGCCCAGGGGGTCTGTTCTTTGGCAGTGGAACAAAACATTGTTAGGACGAATGACGAATGACGAATGTCGTTACATTTACAATGGCTCTCCTTTGATGCCAGTGTTTTCCACATCACTGAAACCATTGTGCTTTTCCAACCCTCATCTGCAGCGCTTCGGCCCGGACAACGAGAGGACCGAACAGGGTAATCCATGCTCCAATTTGTTTAATGAACATAATTGGCCAATAATATTTCATTACAAGGCTGGCTGTGTAAATTACAAACTCATTCACTTTGACCTGATAGATCAGGGGTGGGGAAGCTCCGGCCTCCGGGCCGTATACGGCACATGGGGCCGTTTGATTCAGCCCGTGAGGCAATTCATGAAAGTAAAAAAAAGCAACTTCAGAAACACAACACAAAAAAAAGCCATTATTTTTTCCTCTGAGATCAAACCGACAGTTGTCATCTGTCCGTGTCATGTTCAGGGTCAGTGAACACAGCACATGTGACGTAAAGTGAGATTGTGTGATCGCGACAAACAAGAAAAGAAAGGTCGATGTGGAATGTTGCAAGTTGAAAGGACAAACGCGCTTTAATAAAGTTAACGTGGAGTTTTGGTGCTGAACAAGCAATCTTCATAAGACTACAATCTGACCGAGACAACACTTTGCATGCTAGTTTTGTGGTGAGTGAGCTAATCGCTAAGAAGCTAAGGCCACATTCAGAAGGAGAATTTGTTAAGGAGCGCCTTGTTGCCACTGTGGAGCTGCTTGCACCGGACAAAGTAAAATTGGTCCAAAGTGTCAGTTTGTCTCAAAGAAGACTGTCTCAGATTGGATTACTGACATGGCACAAGATATACAGAAAACACTGAAGAACACCGCAAGAGATTTCCAGTTTTTCTCTCTGGCCTGCGATGAGAGAACAGACATGACAAACACCGCCCAACTACCATTTTTGTGCTGGGATTACAGCTGAGTTTGATACGAGGGAGGTATTGTTGTCTTTGCAAGTCATGCATGGCACCACCAAAGGTGAGGATTTGTTTGTTGTTTTGGTTATGAACACATTTGAACTGCAGTTTGACAAGTCAAGTGGCCTGGCCACGGATGGAGCCTCAGCCATGGTTGGCATGCAAAAGGGATTGACTGCATTGGTCAAAAAAGAAATAAGTAATCTCCAAGTGAGTTAGTTGTATGCCACTGTATCATACACCAAGATAATCTATGTGCACAGTCCCTGAAGCTCAATGATGTGATGATAACTGTCGTTTCCACGTCATCAATGGCAAAGGGTTGAGCCGCCAGTTCAAGGAGCTACTGAGTGAACTAGAGTCAGAATACGGAGATCTGGTTTACCACTGTGAGGTGAGGTGGCTGAGTCGCAGAAATATGGTCACATGGTTTTACTCACTGAGAGAAGAATTGAAACGGTTTATGGAGATGAAGGGCAAACCTGTCATGGAACTCAGTGGCTGTGTGATTTGGGCTTCATGGTGGACATTACCAAGTACCTGTCAGAGCTAAACATCAAGCTCCAAGGTCCCAACCAGCTTCTCAGCTCTCTGCAATCAAATGTAAAATCATTTGAAGCTAAACTAAAGCTGTGGCAAGTGCAACTGGAAAGGGGAAACAATGTCCAATTTCCCACCAGGCATTTGAGAGGTTCCAGGACATGAAAAGTAAACAAATGGAACTGAACATATTTGCCACACCATTTAATGTGGAACTAGCTGATGTGCCTGACAACCTACAACATGAAATCATTGAGCTGCTTTAGCAATGACGAGCTCAAAGCTAGGTACAACAACCTCCCTTTGCTCGAGTTCTACAAAGTTTGCATTACTGTTTGGGACAACTTACTAAGTTCTTTTCAAAACTGACTCCTGCAAAGACTCAGTTCCGCTCAAGAATGACCCAAACCTGCAAAACCAGCTGCGAGTAGCATCATCATCAGTACCATCTGACACCAAACGCCTCGCCAAAGAGAAACAGTTCCAGCCATCGCATTAGGTGAGTCCGATATACGTGTTCAATAATTTCACATGGCCCTCGAAGGATGTTCTAAAAAGTAAAAATGGCCCATGACAGGAAAAAGGTTCCCCACCCCTGTGATAGATGGACCTACCTTTCAGATTCAGATTCTCTTTCCCTGAACTTTCCTTTTTGTGGAATTTATAACATAACATTTCCATACTTCTAATTGAGGAATGCATGGAAAATATCCAATATGGACACTAAGGTACCCAAATTCCTTATGTCCTTGCACTTCTGGCACTCCGCCCGGAGCTTGATGCAGCCAGCAGAGTTTCGCCGGATCTCCCTGCAGGTCATTTGACCGTTGCCGAAAGGTTTGGTAATGACCACATCTTCGTTGACACTGCCGTCTGCAACCAAAACAAATGCATGAAATTCACAGTTCACATATTTCTCACCCAAAGTCAAACTAGAGAGACATCGTCTGAGACATCACATGTCAAGGGGCCCCTAATACCCTCAGAGGTGGGGGGCTCCATGTGGCCCTCATCCACCATCATGGGCAGGAACATGCTCTGGAAGCCATGAAACGGGAACGGGGAGCGAACCACGCGGGTTACACCACCCTGGAGCCCGGCCTGGCTGCGACGGCTCTGTGGCCCCCAGAGGCTGGGCATGTGGAAAGGGAAGAGAGGAGGGTCCAGGGAGCGCATGTGGTCAAACACCTGGAGAAAAGGTGGACAAAGAGGTAGATGTATTCAATGTATTTCAACCCTGCATATGTTGCATATGTTGTGAAGCTGAACATTAATACTTGAAAAAGTGCAGTAGCAATGTGTGGGAATGTGTGTGTGTGGTTGATGGCTGGCTGGCTTAATTTACCTCACCTGGCCCAGTTAGTGTCTGGGGGGGGTGGGGCTACAAGCTTGTGGTGCATTGGGCAATCAGTGCACCACAAGTGCATTGGGCAATCAGGGTTAAATCAGCCACCAGCACACACACTAGCACTAGCATGCTAGCTACACAAAAACATTTTCCTCCATTGTTCCAAAAGTATGCTGGATGGCAAATGGATTCTAAGCTCTTGATAGTTTGTGGTGTGTTGTGGTGTGGTGTGCATCAGCATCGACCTTCATGCTGTCGAAGAAGATGCCGTCCACGCCGTCTTCCACTGTGGAGTATCTGTCCTCCAGGTTCTGGAAGCGCTGGTTCTGTCTCTCGCCCTCCTTCTCCAGCACATCCACATTCTCCCCGTTAATCCAGATGGAGAACGGAGAGGATCTGTTCAGGACCGACTCCAGCTGGGTAAATGGGGGGGTGGAGGAGTGATCTGTCGGCAGTTCGGCTCCATATACCGCAACAACTTACTGATCATAGTGACTAATTTACTACTTTCTAATCATCATCACGTCAAGTACACCTTCATCGACATCACACCAGATATGTTTACTGGTGAACTAGTAATATACTGTGCGACAGTTTAGCACCGTTATTAATATTATAGTGGGCTCTGCGTTTCATATGGTCAAAAGTTGAGTCATACTTATTTATCAGCAATATTTCATATTTCATTCCATCGATTCAACAAAAAGACAAAATCGTTATGAGTACCCCCTAGATCCTGCTTGCATACGCCATTGGATGACTCATTAGATGTAGTAGTTTACTTATGGCTGTAAGTTAAAAAAAAATAGATATGAGATAAAAGTTAAAAAAAACAATATAAAAACAAAAAAACAGTAACACACGTAAAATTAACCAGGTCACAAACACAGAAGTCAAATACAGACAATTAAACTACACAGAAAGACAAGTTCACATTACAGAACACAGTGTTTATGAAACAGGTGAGTTTATAACATTTTCTTAAAGCTGTTAACTGACTGCTTTTTTTTATTGCGAGGTGAAAACCATGGAGTCAGTGATCTCACCATGGAGAGGGGACACAATAATTCCGATATATAGGTACAATGAGGCCAGCCCGTGCAGTGCTTTATTTTATTTTTTTGCAAGTGATTTTTAAAATTAATTCTGCAATCAATGAGTAACGAATGTAGATTTGCCAACACTGGTGTGATCTACGACGTGTATTGGTCTAGCAGCCACATTTTTGACCAACTGGAGCCAAGACACGGAAGGTTTTCTTAATATTTGCAGCTAATGGACAAATTAACTGCTGTATTTTGTCAGCAGTATTCTCAGGGCCTATGATGAGGGCAGTTTTGTCAGGGCAGTGATCTGCATCCAGTCTTTGACGGCTGTGAGGCAGGCTCTTGCAAGATAAACAGTTTACTGAGGACATTTGAATTAAAAGAAAAGTACAACTGTGTTATCCGCATAACAATGATAAGAAATACATTTATAACTATTAATCAAAGAGCCAAGGGGGAGCATGTACAGGGAGAACAGAATAGGACAGAGTATTGAGTCCTGGTCCAGATGAGGAGACATAATGATCAATGGCCAGAAAAAGAAAAACTGTTGACAGATAGGAGGCAAACCAGATGAGGGCAGTTCCGGTTATACCCGCCAATTTCTGAAGTCTAGCAAAGAGAATGGAGTGGTTGCCAGTGTCGAAAGCTGCACTTCAAGCTGCAACATAACTGAACATTTTCCAACATCAGCACACATTAAAATGTTATTTGAAACCCTGAGAGCAGAGCAATTTCAGGGTAGGAAATGGGACAGAAATAAAAACAGACTTTCCACAGTCCTTTACAACATTGAAAAGTTGATTAAAAGATTGTTTTCGAGTGAGCTCAGACTCCCGACAGGATGTGTCATTAGGCCCAACACGCAGTAAACTTCTTGAGATGGACACAGGGAGAGAGGGTAGTAAATCCAGGAGTGTGTCTAAAGTAACCAGGACTGTGGCACCAGAGAAACAGCCTGTTATGGAGGATGAGGAAGAGAAGTTGCTGGGGTTGGAGTGTGTGGGCTGCTGGACAAGACAGCAGATGCTCAGCTACCTCCATCTGCGTTGAGGACAATGGTTCAGGCTGCAGGGGGTGCGCAGTTGGACTGGGATGAGTCGGCCGAGCCTGATGAAGAGGAAGGCCACCTGAGAGTCTGATGATGACCTCTTTCAGCATCCTACGGCGGCGATTCATCATTCTCCGAGATCAAGTAACAAGCCACCCGACTGTTGTGGAAAATCAACATGTCATTTAGATCAAATTCTTCAGAGAAGGAGAAGTCCAAGAGTCGGAAGTGACATCTGCTATGGGTAGATAGAAAAGTGAGCCGGTCAGCTGAGAGTAACTCCCGATCCTCTCCCATGCAGCCCTTTTTATGGTTCTTTCGTTCCCGCCCCTTACCTGTATACGCCCCAAACCATCACGCGACCACGCCTCCCTGGCTCCATCTGCTGGTGATCCCCCAGATTGTCTCTCAAATCATTATTTTTACATAGGCACAAGAACAGGAATGACGACTAATCTTTCCACAATCAAAATATTCAAAAACACCCTTTCTTCTGAGAATATATGTGTGTGCACAATTATTAGGCAACTATTAGTGTGCACAATTATTATGCCACCCTTCTTTTCAATAAAACTCAAAAGCCTTCCATCCTTGGAGTCTGTCAGTTTCTTGATCTGTTGACGATCAACTTTTTGTGCAGCAGCAACCACAGCCTCCCGGACACTATTCAGAAAAGTTTTCTGTTTTCCTCCACTGTAAATCTCTCCTTTAAGAAGGGCCCACAATTTCTCAATAGGGTTTAGGTCAGGTGAGGAAGGGGGCCATGTCATTATTCTTTCATCTTTAAGGCCTTTACTGGCTAGCCACACAGTGGAGTACTTTAATGCATGAGATGGAGCATTGTCCTGCATAAAAATCATGGTCTTCTTGAAAGATGCAGACTTTTTCCTGTACCACTCCTTGAAGAAAGTGTCTTCTAGAAACTGGCAGTATGTTTGGGAGTCAAGTTTGAGTCCATCTTCAACCCGAAAAGGTCCAACTAGCTGATCTTTAATAATACCAGCCCATACCCCCCACCTCCACCTTGCTGGCGTCTGAGTTGGAGTGGAGCTCTATGCCCATTACTGATCCAGCCACAGGCCCATCCATCTGGTCCATCAAGAGTCACTCTCATCTCATCAGTCTATAAAACCTTTGAAAAATCTGTCTTCAGATATTTCTTGGCCCAGTCTTGACATTTCAACTTATGTGTCTTGTTCAGTGGTGGTCGGGTTTCAGCCTTTCTTACCTTGGCCATGTCACTGAGCACTGAACACCTTGTACTTCTGGACACTCCAGGTAGGTTGCAGTTCTGGAATATGACAGCACTGGAGGATAATGGGTTCCTGGTAGCTTCACCTTTGATTCTTCCCAAATCTTTGGCAGTTAATTTGCGTCTTTTTCTCTCAACACGTTTCTTGCGACCCTGTTGGGTATTTGCCACAAAACGTTTGATGGTTCTGTGGTCACGCCCCAATATCTTGGCAATTTCAAGAGCCCTGCATCCCTCTGAAAGACTTTTTACAATTTCGGACTTTTCAGAGTCTGTTAGATCTCTTTTCTGGCCCATTTTGCCTGAGGAAAAGAAGCTGCCTAATAATCATGCACACTTGATATAGGGTGTTGACCTCCTTAGGCCACACCCTCCCTCATTACACAAACACACATCACCTGGTATGTTTAAATCCAATAGGCACTCAAGTTTATACAGCTTGGCAGCTTGGAAAATATGCATAAAAATGACGATAGTGTAAAAATACTCACTTGCCTAATAATCGTGCGCACAGCGTATGGAGCTGTCTGTCTGTCACGAGGGCAGTAAAGGAACACGAGCCCCCCGTGAGAAACGGGAGGCTGTGTATTACTGGTGGAATTGGACGGGTGCAGACTCACGCTCACACGTTGTTACGAAAGACCCGTTGCCGTGGCAGCAATGGAACAGAGTGGAACTCCAGCTCCCATCTGTTGCAACAAAAAGGGAAATGAATAGATAGTCTGTTTCATAAAAATAAAAAGTGTGCTGTGGCAACACTCCATTTGGAGATGCTCACTAGTGCGTGCGTGCGCGCGTACTCA
>OMOU01084887.1:0-15184 GCA_900312585.1 Malacocephalus occidentalis
TAAATTACTACTAAATATAATTGCTGACCTCAAAAAATTATCAGCAACAATTCACGGTTTCATTGCCGTGACAATGTGCCACACAGATGCCAGCAGGTGTGTGGTATTCTGTGAGCACGAAAAACACTGAAATAATACAAAATTATAATCACTGAATATACAGCACAGCGAGATTTAGGATTTAAGCTAGGCTCGCTAACTGTCATGAACAGTGCATTGTGGCTTTGGATAAGTACACCGGCTCCTTAAATCAGTCACACTAACTAGTCACACAACTAATACATCTTTGTCTTCATTATACTCTCCTTGTACTCTCTACGAGAGAGAGACACAGAGAGAGGGACATGACCATACGGTTTGACAGGGGCACGTATGTACAATCTTCAGCACGGCTTAAATCCGGTGGTTTCTTTTTTTCATTATAAAAGGTGTTGAAACAGTGTCAAGAGTGTGTGTGTGTGTGTGTGTGTGTGTGAATGTCTGCGTGCATGTAAGAGAGGGCAAGAGAGAGAGAGGAGATGGGTTAAGAGAGCAGGAGAATGAGATCAAAAGCCCAGTATTTAAATCTGTGTGTGTGTGTGTGTGTGTGTGTGTGTGTGTGTGTGTATGCTCTTTAATTCAACATAGACCAAGCGAACAGCTGTTCACAGGGATCCAACAGATCAGCTATTACCCAAAAAATCGTTTCCAGGTGATTATTTTTTGTGTTTTCTACACAACTCAGAAGTTCAATATTTCACTTGAATTTCTTTGATGGATTGATTAGACACTCAATAACTACTGGCACCAGAATCAAAACACACACACAAACACACAGATATCACAGGTGAGTCTGGCAGGGACCTGAAGGACCAACCTGTCAAGGCTGGCTGTGATGTTTGTCCTCAAAGCCTGACTTAAAAGCCTCTCGACACTGACATGGTTTTGCTGAAAGGTTTGAAAGAAGTGATTGAAATGAAAGGTTTGCCAACATACGCGTCCTCTCTGTATGGAAAGTCACCAGATGTATGTTCTGACTTCTTAACTCCCCTTTTTGAACAGCTTAAAAGGGAACAAATATCAAATTGAGTTAACACTCGATCACTTGGTTAAGTGCAGGGCTGCGACACAAAAAACAATAAACAATGGCGTTATTGAAGATAAATTAAATGAAATCAAAGAGCTACAGAATCCAGAGGAGAATAAAAACACTTTTACTGGGAACAGAGGATATGGTTCTTCTTTGTTTCTTCTCTTTTATACTAATATGTTTTCAGTCAGTTCATTTGTGAGCGTGTTGCTTTGGAGTGGCTAGGCTACAAAATGGCCGGTGTGCAGTGAGACAGCCAGAGCAGCGGGGGCAGCAGAGACAGCAGGCCTGGTGGAGACCACCTGCATATAGCTGAGTTTCCAGGGATGTCGGACCTTCCTCCAGCATCCACCTGTGGGTCCTGTAAAAAGGAAAGAGGTAAGAAGAAAAAAGATTGTTTTTTGCAAACACCAACGGAAATTATCCAAATTTGGCACTTTGAGGGCAGGAATTGTAAAACTGAATTAATTGTTTAATTTAACCCTTAAATTCAATTAAATTGTAAAACCCCTCAAAATTAATACTATGAAGGCATACTAGCCACTGAGACTCTTGCCAAACAAAGAAAAATGTGCTCGCTTTTTTATATATAAGAATTAAATCCCAATGTTTCCATGGACTTCTGCATCCAATCACTTAGAGCCACCCGAAGGCCGTTTGATGAGCCATTAGTCTCTTCCACATGGAGAATATCCACCAAAAATTAAGTGACACTCGCAGAGGATGAGGCGCAGTCACTTGAGGTTCATGACTTTCTGGCTTGAATTTGAAATCTTCAACATGAGAGCCCACCAACACGAGGGCACAACTCCTTAAATGGAGATGGGAGAACAATGGAATGGGTTGCACAGGGGGTCCAAGTGTATCTCAAGTGAACACATTGGTGATTCGATGGGCAGCATAGGCGAAAAAAATGGCTACCGCACAACAGCACAAACATAGTAACAGTATGCATATTGTTTTTATATACATGATGGCTGACTTTGGAATGCTTGACACTCTACAGGCATACATATATGTTTTATTAAAACACACTCCAACTGGCTAATAAAACTGCCAGTGGCTAGGTAATCTCTTATCCTGGTTTCCATTAAATGTCACTCCGTATAACAGTCCCTTATTATTATACAATGGCATTTACAGTGAACTTTAAAAGCCACCAGAAAAGCAACGGTGGCACATGAGCCTTGAAGGGACGACAAAGACCAGGATTGTACAAAGACGCTCGCCGCCCGTAAGCGGTCGGTGTCCGTAAGCGATCGGTGTTCGTAAGCGGTCGGTGTCCGTAAGCGATCGGTGTCCGTAAGCGGTCGTGTCCGTAAGCGGTCGGTGTCCGTAAGCGGTCGTGTCCGTAAGCGGTCGGTGTCCGTAAGCGATCGGTGTCCGTAAGCGATCGGTGTCCGTAAGCTGTCGGTGTCCGTAAGCGGTCGGTGTCCGTAAGCTGTCGGTGTCCGTAAGCGGTCGGTGCCCGTAAGCGATCGGTGTCCGTAAGCGGTCGGTGTCCGTAAGCTGTCGGTGTCCGTAAGCGGTCGGTGTCCGTAAGCGATCGGTGTCCGTAAGCGGTCGGTGTTTGTAAGCGATCGGTGTCCGTAAGCGATCGGTGTGTGTAAGCGATCGGTGTGTGTAAGCGGTCGGTGTGTGTAAGCGGTCGGTTTGTGTAAGCGGTCGGTGTGTGTAAGCGGTCAGCGTCCGTAAGCGGTCGGCGTCCGTAAGCGGTCGGCGTCCGTAAGCGATCGCCGTCCGTAAGCGATCGCCGTCCGTAAGCGATCGCCGTCCGTAAGCGATCGCCGTCCGTAAGCGATCGGTGTCTGTAAGTCGTCCGTGTCCGTAAGTGGTCGATGTTTGTAAGCGGTCGGTGTCCGTAAGCGGTCAGTGTCTGTAAGCACTCGGCCACCTTGGTGCATCAGGGTCAGCGACCCCCGATGCACCAAGGTGGCACATTTGTTCACTAACAAGACACTTAGTTTTCTTCAAGCAAAGTATTCCTGGGTATTCCCAATTAAAAAAGGTTTATGTGCATTGTAAACACAAAGGCTTTTTCTTTTTACAGTTTTTAAAGGCTTCTGTTGCTATTACAGGTGTGGCTCAAAGGCAACAACGTTTGTGACTTCAAATCATGTTGAAATAGTGGTGGACATGGTGGTGAAAATGAATGGACCGTTTAAACGGAGGTTATATACTTACCACACAAAGGACACCATGAGCACTGGAGTTAGACTTCAATTTCTGAGCCTGGAAAGCAAAAAAAGAAAGGAAAATGAATGTATAAATGTTGATGACCAATGCTAATCAGGAAAACCAGAGAACACCTTAGATGACAGCTATAATGAATATGTGAGTGTGATGTGAAGTATGTAATTAACCATAGCTTAGTAACACAATATAGGCTCCAGACATTATATATTTAGTGATATGAAAAAACGACTAAAATAAAATTCACAGTTTCACAATCACCATTTTAATTGGTCTCCTTTTTGTGTGCCAGTGAATGACTCACAACTCGATTACCATTCACTGAGACAAAGGTGGCATTTCATTATAACCATGCCATTAACACTGAAAGCAGAGCTTTCACTAGAACATGGAAAGGGTACAATTGCTTCAGAAAAGAATGACAAAAACATGAATGTAGATGTTTTAGTGATGAAGCCCATTTTTAGTGTAGGATATAGCTCATCAATAGCCGCTGTGTAAATGAGTGGTAAATGACTCACTCCCGTGCTGTTTATCGGAGATTAAAGAAACACAATGTGAACACTCAATAGCAACAAAGACCAACACAAAGCCATTTGTGAGAGAGTTTGGGTCCGAGCTCTTCTGATTTTCATCAATAGAAAAGAACACAAAATGTGCTCAAACATGCGTTATTGACAAGCTATTTATCATTAAGAGCTGATTATGATTATTGCGATATTTTCTGAATAATGTATCAATGCAATAGTACTGCCAGCACATAAGAAACAAAAAGGGCAGCAGAAAATAAGTGAACTGAATTTGAAGTGAAATAAATATAAACATAGCAGCATTTTATATTCATAATATGCATGGAAGAAGACCATGGCTGGTTTTGTCACCATGTATAACATTGAATGTCTTTTCATGTCTGTTTGCCTGACATATGGCCAGCCTCACACTGTGACCAGAGGTCCAGCGGGGACCTCCTGCAACACTTAACCTCCCACATGCTGCAGTGGGAAGTACTCGGCTACTTCTCCAGTTGTCAAGAGTAAACGTGAAACCTTTTTCCTGAAGCCCACGTGCTTCTCCCGAGTGTGAGGCGGTTAGAGTGGAAGGGCAGCCTGTGGACTCATCATATATATTCTATTCTATGCACGGTCGTTCCCATTACCACGTCTGTCATGATGTGCACTTCATGCTACTTTGCATGTATAGGTTAGGGTTTATGTTCAAGAACAAAATGTACAATGTAAATATCATTTAAAATGTTGTGACACAGCTTTATTGACAGACTAACATCTTCATCTCCAATTTTACATGTCTTCTTTTCTTTAAATTGCACCTTTTAATTGCTTCTTGCTTATTTCTTACTTTTTACATTTTTGTATGTATATTTTTTAGAATCTCTTCTTCTTCTTTCGCTATTACTCTCTGTTTAATGGTCAATGTTAGGCACCAATAGCACAAAAGCACATTCCTTGTTTGAAAAACGTCAGACAATGAAGCTGATGGTGATTGTGATGAATATAACGGGGATATTATAGCATTAGCCTGATGAATAACGCACCCTCTGTACATGCTGGCTCCTAACAGCTTTGAGTTTCAGCAGTAGTCTCTCTGACTGGACTCTGGTTCAACATGCAGTCATGAACAGGTATGTGGGTGGGGGGGGGTGCAAGCCTGTGGTGCATTGGCTAATCAGTGCACCACAGGTTAAGTCAGCCACCAGCACACACACTAAGGAGAGCTCTAGCATGCTAGCGAGCAACCATGCCATCTGCTCCATACCATTATTCTTGACCTTCAACTATACAATAAACCGGACTTCAAGCACCACAACCAGCCTGTGTCCTTGGAGGAGCCCTGAACTAAAGCCACTTTTGTGGCATTGTAGCTGGAGCTATGCTACAGGCCTATTACTGGTTTATTCTGAGTTATATATTAATACAAAGTGTTTTTTGAAATGTGTACTATTGAGTGAGATGTTAAATTCAGGGCTTCCTTAGTGGTGGTCCTCAGTCAGATAAAGGTTATCATGTAAAGGGAGATGTTGCGAGAGACTGTTGGGCTAAGAGCCCCCTAGTGTTATGTGCGAATGGTACATGACAGCAGGGTTAGTGATACGGTCTGGTTGTGGGTTTCAATAGAGTTCTACAGTATGTCATACCTGCTGCTTTCTCTTGTATGGTTATTTACACAAACACTGCTGATTCGCCTGATGGATTGCATTAATATTCATATTGTGCTCTATATTGTCTATTTATGGTAGAATGTGGGTGGGATATGGGGCCAAGTGCTCACATTTCAACGTGGACTGATTTATACAGTGAAAATTGCCTGCCGGTGCGCGTATGCCATGTTTTATAAATCTGGATTTTTTTATAGCACACATTTTTGTCTTTTGTCTGAACAGTGAATTTTAATATGGATCCTACACAATGTTTTATAAATGAGACCCCAGATCAAGCAAAAGGTAAATGCATATATTTCTCTGTAGGGATCTTTTCCATAATATTGTCCAATAATAATGTGAGACTGCTAGTGGCCAAAACAAGCACTTTTATAGGACGTACATGAGCAGCATTGCCCAAAGCTGAGAGCAGGTGCTTTGCAGCTGGATACTACATTGAAAAAGTGAGGAGTCGTCACTTTTTGTCACTTAAACCCAACATGAGGGAAAATAGAGTCCAGCCTGAAAATGTATCCTTGAACTGAAATTTCCCTCTCCAAGGCTAGACCAGCAGCCCCAATAAACCATGTTATTATTATTGCAATATAATCATGTATTTTGATTAATATGTCCAGAAACCATACTATTGGCTTGTGAAAACAGTATAAACTGGAGTGCATAGAACATAGTATGCAGGTTCAAAGGCAGCTCAAGTACGTTTTGTACAGGTTTCTATGGGCAGACTATGGCCATTATTATTTTGAACATTTGTCAGTTTGTCAATATATTAGTATCACAATTGAAATACATAGGTCATCTTTTATTAATTTCAACAGATGAATCCCTTACTTTATAATGTAGCACGTTCTTTTTAGCAATAGTTTTCATTTTTAAAATATACAATGAACCATTCCAAAATAAACATTTCAAAGCAGGCCCAATACAAAGCTAAAATGGGATTAGATACATTTTAAATACATAACCTGTAACATTGCATACTTAAGTAATGTCACCGACAAAAATGGTAACAATGGAGCCATTCTATATTTTTCCATTTTCAAAAAAAATTAGAAACTTGCTCAATTAGTCTAGCGTTTATCTCTAGATGCCATAAGAAGAAGAAAAAAAAGTAATGTCAAGAACAGAGCTGTGGTTGACTATGAACTATGAGCATTATTACTTTACATAATTCAACACTCCTCTTGACATTTTCAGGGTCCCCACTGTTTTTGTCTTATTTATTTTATTCTTATTTTCCAGGACATTTTCAACCTCTGTTCTCACAGAGGTTCAAATTTCACTGTATTAACTCTCAGAAGTGGCTAATCTCATTTGGATTTGCAAGATGATCTATTTATTATATTGATTTTCTCTTATCTCCTGAAAGTTGGAAAGAAACCTTTGATTGCGGCATTCTCTTCATGACTCAGTTATAGTTTGATTTGCCAAAAAGTACTCACAGAGCTCAAATATTACACATGATTAGTTACTCGAGTGACTGTGCTAATGCAAACAACCAGACACAAGGCTTTATGAGTGTTATTCATTATCCTACTCAAAACAATATTTTTCCAATATTTGGGTGAGCAGGGGACTTGCCAATTCCCTCCTCTCTATCACATAGTATGAAGCAGCCAATTCTGATAAAACGTATTGCGTAATTCTTAGTTTTGTAATGAATTACGGAAACAATGACCCTATCGTGTCCTGTATTCATTCAAAATGGACAATTATATAATCATATTAACAGAACAATTGAGCCGTGTGAGAGCCAGACTACAGTTAAAACGTTAGCTAAACCTCTTGGTTGAGTTTGAATGAACAATGCTACTATCTGCAAAAAAAAGCTGACATTTGTTCAACAATATAAAGCAGTGTTTCATTCAGGGAATGGTATTTCATTAAACTATTCACTTACTTCCATGCAAATATCTCCACAAAAAGCATCGCAAGCTGGTTCGTTGCCTTTCAGTTGGTGACTGAACAGAACCTACACAAATATGTTTTGTCACAAAGGTTTTCCATGACATGTTCTAGCTTTTTCCAGGACATTTGATCAATTTGGACATTGTCGGTATGTTTTCCATGACTGGAAAACAACTTTTCAAAATGCAGGTTTTCTAGGATGTGTCGGAACCCTGATTTTTAGTCACACCAAACTAAATGTGTGTTGAGGAAGGTGTGACATGCATATCACATGCATTTAATTTAGAAATTCAACACCAGAAGTACCCATACCATTCTGTAACGTATACTACGACATAATTATTTCTTCATATTCACTGTAGTTTGCTAAGAAAGTCCAGGAGTGCTTGGTGAAACTCTTTGGGTCTGTCCATGTAGCATGCATGGCGAGCTCCTTCTAGCTTCACTACTGTATGCTGTGGAAGTTGCATGAGATTCTTATGGGACTGGGCACCGAGATTAGTGTCCAGGGCTCCATACACAATCAGAGTGGGAGTCTGAAAAGCAAATGGGAGTTGGCAGAGGGGGGGAAAGACAAAGGTTACATAAACATCTTGTGGATATAAATGTAGATGCGGTTTCATAAATATTAAACCAGACATTGTGTATCGAACACAGAAAATGCTCCCCTTTACTCAATACTCATTTTCACTAATACCTGAAAGCAAGACTTTCTAATGGGTAACTACTACTGCATCCATTCTGAAGGCAGATGGAAATCCATCTGATAGGATTCCCCCTTCATTGAAAGCATAACATCGTCCATGCAGCCGATGTGAAAAGTGCCCATGTTGAGAATTGCACTTAATATCATAGAGCAGGGGTTCATCCCGGGCCCCAAAGGGCCAGTTGAAACTCTAAGACTATACAAATATATCAACGCTTTATCATATTATATAATTGCCTCTGCATTCGATTATTATTGGTTTTAGCAATAACTTCATTAATAATTAACTCTGAAAGCAGAAGTGTAGGAAAGATAATTGCAATCAGACAAGTGTACAACAATTGTAGCCCACATGGAAGCGAAAAAACATCTTCTTCTTCTCTGTTCTTGGCAGTGGCGGCTTGTCAATAGATGTTAAACATTAATGAGATAATGCAAAATAATTATTAAATAAACGTGTTTACTTGTACAGATTTCGATTACTTGTAGCTTTGTATTGTTATATTACGTAGGTCACCCTGTCCCACTCTCAACCCACCATTGTGTCACAGCGAGAGCCAGAGGTTACACCCTTCACAGAAGACGTTGTTACCCGACCAGACATTCGCTACAAAGTTAGGGGCTCCTGACTGTATTAACTTGCATAGTTAAAAAGCAGTGTATACTCTATATCTGGACATCATTTACTCTAAACATTGCTCACCTGAATGTTTTGGTATTGCTGTGGAGTGTAGTTTCGTGTCCCGACGGGAGCGATGGGAATGTAGCCATGCAGTTGAGTGCTGTGCTTGAAGAGGAACGGTAGAGAGTAGTGGCCACTCATAGAAGGACTGAGGAGCACTGCTGTCTTGACACCCAGCGACTCCATGAAACGCTGAAGGAGGTCCACTCGATTCTGATCACTCTTCAGTGCATCAGAGTCGGGTGAGTTCCCAAATCCTCCAAGATACATTGAAATATGATAAATGGATTAAACATTGTTTATACAGTTGCATTAAATGTCTTCAATTCTTACTAGAAATAATGAGACATAGGAACAACCAATATCATCTCAAGCTTTAAGTTCTGTGTTAATAAATAAATATCTAACACAAAAACAAGAGCCAACAATTAGTTTTATAAACACTTTCATTGCATTGCATTACATTCCATGAATTACTGTCACAATAAAATGATTGATGTTTAAATCTAAAGGGAAGTAGGCAAAAGATCTTCAGTGGCAAGGCATGCTGAAGGAGATGCTGAAGGCTCTGGACATTCTTGGCTGACACGGCTATTCAGTGTCGCGTGGTGGTCGGGGACAGTACCTGTGGTGTGGCAGACGGGGGTGGTGGTCCCCATTTAAAAAAATTAAAAAAAAGGGGGACCAGAGGGTGTGCTCCAATTATCGGGGAGTCACACTGCTCAGCTCACCAGGAAAGTTTATTCCAGGGTGCTGGAAAGGAGGCTCCAACAGATAGTCGAACCTCAGCTTCAGGAGGAACAATGTGGATTCCGTCCTGGCTGTGGAAGAGTGGACCACCTCTTTATCCTTGCAGGGTTGTTGGGGGGTCATGGGAGTTTGCCCATCCAGTCTATGTGCTTTGTGGACTATGTGTACCGGGGACGTTGGTACGAGCCTTTCATTCCTTGTACAACAAAAGTGAGAGCTGTGTCTGTATTCTCAGCACAAAGTCAAGCACATTCTTAGTGGGTGTTGGACTCCACCAAGGTTGTCCCTTGTCACCAATTCCGTTTGTGATGGACAGAATCTGAGGTAAGGGGAACTTCAGAATTGCCTCAGTCGCTCTTTGCAGACGATGTGGTTCTGTTGACTACTTCAGACCTTCAGCATACACTGGGGCGGTTTGCAGCTGAGTGTGAAGCGGTCGGGATGAGAGTCAGCACCTCAAAGTCTGAGGCCATTGTTCTCTGTCGGAAAACGGTAGAGTGCTCCCTCCTGGTTGGAAGTGAGTTGCTGCCTCAAGCAGCGTCTTGTTCACGAGTGAGGGTATAACGGAGCGGCAGATGGACAGACGGTGGGTACACATAATGTGGGCACTGTACCAGTCCATTCTGGTGAAGAGGGAGCTGAGCCAGAAGGCAAAGCTCTCAATTTACCGGTCCATCGGCATTCAAACCCTCACCTATGGTCACAAGCTTTGAGTAGTGACCGAAAGAACGAGATTGCGGATACAATTGGCTGAAATGAGTTTCCTCCACAGGGTGGCTGGGCTCAGCCTTAGAGATAGGGTGAGAAGCTCAGACATCCAGAGGGAGCTCCGAGTATAACCACTGCTCCTCCCCGTCGAAAGGAGCCAGCTGAGGTGGTTTGGGCATCTGATAAGGATGTCTCCCGGTCACCACCCCTTAGAGGTTTTCCGGGCATGTCCGACTGGGAGGAGACATAAGGGCAGACCCAGAACCCGCTGGAGGGATTATATATAATGTGGCCTGGGAATGCCTCAGTATCTCCGAGGAGGAGCTGGAGAGTGTTGCTGGGAAGAAGGAAGTCTGGGGGGGCCCTACCTAATCTGCTGCCACAGCGACCTGGCCCCGGATAAGCGGAAGAAAATGGTTGGATGGATGGATGTTGATATCAATAATATATGGTTGAAAGAACATTAAAATAATTGATCAGTTAACAATGTGTGCCACTTGTTCACATTGGAATATGGCATTGCACTTTGTGTACCTGGTAGGTCCATAGCCAGCGCTTGAAATCCATTAGTTGCTAGTAAAGCCAGTGTACCAAGCTCTTCCCAAGTCTTCGATGAAAAGGCCTGGCCATGCAGAAGGACGACTTGAAGCCTGTGAATTAATTCAGATTTCGATCTGTACATTTATTCGATTTTTGTCTATTATTTACTATCAGAATATACAAACCTTTTATTGCATATAAAAGCGTTGCAGATCTCACCTCGGCAATATCTGCCGACCAGAGGTATCCATCGGTAAAGCTTCTCGGAAGAACAGCGGAGGGTCCCCAGGAAGCTGCCCGGTGCGTATGGACATGTTGATGGTCGGAGGCGGGGGAGGGGAGGCGGCCACCAAACCCATCTTTTGAACGTTAAGGGACGGTTCCATGCTGCCTTGTCGAATGGATGGCAGCAATAGGTACAGCAATATTGTGGCTAATAGCACCAAGCCTAGTATGACAAGCCGATTACGCAAGAAATTCATTTCAGATGAATTTTGGACCTGAAAAAGATAGGAAAAAGCTAATCCAAATTGTGATAACTGTATGAAAGTATACGACAATGGATAAACAATGCATTTGAGTTAGATATACAGTATGGTTCCATGCCATTGTTGATTCCAGATCGACCTGAGCTCACATTTACATGATGTAATACAATTACTGTTTTAGGATATACGTACCAAAAGTTGAGCCTCGTGGAGAATATTTCAGAATGATGACTGTACACACTTCATCACCGTGTCTTGCGACTTGCTTACTATTTATAGCGTTTCTGTTTGTGTTTAGCTATTCCTATCCGCTGTGAATATTTACTGAACGTAGAAGTGGCAAATACGAATAAATGACTCAAAGTGCAGACACAGCTTCCTCGTATAATACTATCGGGCTGCCAGAATGTAAACCACTGTTCACGTTGTATTGTACTGTATATTATTGCTGACAAGAAACCGCTGCTGCACTTTCCACGTTCCGCTCAGAAATAATGAACACACATTAAAACAACATTATACCACGATAAATACAGTTTAGTAAGTTTAGTAATTATTATAATAGTGTATTTATATATAATCTAAAGATTACGAAAATAACCTCGGGTAAATCCATTGACTAACACCGGAGCACCTACATCGCAGCACACAACAAACCAAAAGATCACGTAATTTCCGGTTGAAGGCAACCGCCATGACATAACATGGATCAAGTATTATAATACATTTCAGCTGTTGATAATCAAATTGTTACTAGTTATGACTGAAGTGAGCGAATTTAAATATATTCAATAATATTAAATAATATTTTATTAATAAATAGTTTCCTTGGAAATATAGTTTTCTTAGATCCATAGTATTGGTATGATATTGTTTGAAAATGCAGTATTTTTGTGAATTTTTTTATTATCTACCAACTTTTTTTCCACACAGTATTTTATTACAACTGTATCAAATATTGCCACCATTATAACCACAAATAATAAGACAATTTTCAATTACTCTGTCTAGTGCCTACTAGCTATGCGTATAATCCAGCATCCTCTACACCAAGCTATTGGGGGGGTGCGAGGTCAACGGGTCGTTGGCCCTGTGAGTTCCTCACAGAGCAGTCGGCCCCGTGCTCAACCAGGACAGACACCACCTCCGGGCTGGACAGACGAGCTACCGTGTGGGGCAAGGATTCACCGTCCTCACTTCTGTTTATACTGGCTCCTGCAGTGGACAGTATAGCACAGTATGGAATCAGATTGATTAGATAAATTCTATAAAGTGTAAAGTGAGTTGCCTTATCTTAGAGTAGAAGGCCTAAATATATGAATGGAGGTTTTTCCCTTTGGTTGTTCTTATAAAGCATAATATATGCATCTCCATAGTTACATTTTTTTGCTTGTTTTCACAAGCATGTTTTTCCCACACAAATTTGAGTCGATTGAATGTTGAAGACTTGCTGAATAACAACCGCTGATGAATATTGTTGTGGTATGAAAAAATGAAAATGAGAAACGATGTCAGCTAATCTTAGCACCACAATGATGTCCAACCCATGTCTAACCCATAACAATTCATACAGAACAAGCACCAAATTAAAAACAAATAGCTTTCCCATACTTCATGTGCTCTTTCAGCTCTCTGTGTATCAGATGAGGACTGTTACTGAGCAAGAACCACGTTTCATTCTCCGGTTTAAAAGAATACACAAAAATTGACTGCATTTATGGACCTGTGACCATTCAAAGCGCTTTACAATTACTGCCTCACATTCACCAATTCATACACATGCATACATACACTGATGGCTTTCTCGACCATGCAATGCAGCAGCCAGCTCATTGGGAGGAGTTGATCGGCAGTGATCGAACCAGCGACCTTCTGGTTAACAGACAACCCACACTACCTGAGCTGCTGTCACCCACGGATGTGTGGAAGGACTTCTCATGGAGCTGTAGCAGTTTCCTAGTTCAGATTCTGATTGGCCACGACATGGTGGAGTTGATAGCCTGAGTGGTTGACATGCTGATCTATGTATGATCAGCCGCAACGCACTCCTGACCTTTCTCCTGACCTTTGGAAGCAGCACTGTGGACGGAGGAGCCAGAGTGGCTGGCGGGCCCCCGGGGTTCCACCCCGTGTTGCAGGAGCAGTGACACGCAGGCCTCTGATAGGGGGGTGGTTCCGTCCACGGCAGCCGAGTTCAACTGCGGGGCAGAACAGCAGGTCAGCAATGCAGAGCAGTGGACCTGAAGAAAACCACTTTGTTTTATTTATGGTTTACTTTAGTGCAGGTTTAAGGCAGAAGTTGCTTTGTTTTATCGCATGCTATTATAAATCTATTTTACTCAGTATCATTTGTTATGCACAGTGAATCTCAATTGAGATGGTAGACTGGCGGGTGTATTGCCGAGTGTATTGTAACAGTGGTGGTATTGTTTGACTGAATATTGTAATATGTAATATGCACCTGTGCATAACGATGCATGCGTGTGTCTGCATGCATGAGAAGATGGTATTCTGGTGTGTGCGTGTAGTTAATCTCCAACTTTATCTAACCTAATACATAGTTATTCAACAACAATGACGCATCTTCTAAGCACACACACCACAACAATACAGGATGGTTTATTTGAGAGTTTGCAAGATGTTTCAGGCCACGCAGGTGGTAAATAATTATAATTATAATTAGCGGACAGACAACCCCCGTCTTTATTGTCGCAGTCACACCATGCATGTACACCCGTGCACGGCGGCCCTCCCAGTCCACCCCCCACACACACACACACACACACACACGCCCCCATAGGTGTCGCCATGAAATTGTTCCTCCGCTTTTATCCCATCCATGGCCATTTTCCTTCGCAGTCAGGCCAGGAGCGGTGGGCAGCTAGTGCAGCGCCCGGGGACCACCTCGTTCCAACCGCCACTGGTCAGGCAACGGTCTTCTTCCATGTTTTTAGAGGGGTTATATATACAGTGTATATATATGTGGAGGAACCCCAGGAAGCACGGGGAGAACATGGAAACTCCACACAGAAAGGGCTGTTCACGAAATCCCAGCACTGAAGACATGGGGAGAACCAACCATGTCCCAGGTGGGAATCGATCCCCTTACTGACGTACTGAGCTCTCCCTTGAGTGTGTGGTGATGGCTGGTTTATCCTGAGTGCCTCAATGACTCAATGCACCACAGGTGTGCAACCCAGCACCAGAGTCTAATCCACTTGGGTGATGTGAACCATTTTAGCTTTTATTATATCTTATCTTATTTTACCAGCAGGTGTGAGTGTGATTAGCCATTACAAGTCGTTTCAAAATTGTCATGCGACTACCCTCTAGTGACGTGGCTAATTACATTCAAGTTCAAGTTCAAGTTCTTTTATTTGTCAAATGTGCTATATTGACATACAGCACAGATGAAATTACATGCCTCTCAGGCCCAGGTGAAGTCGTGAAATAAATAGACACTGTAAACAATATGCAATATAAACAGTCCATCCATCCATTCTCCTCCGCTTATCCGGGGCCGGGTCGCGGAGGCAGCAGGCTAAGCAGGGCTCTCCAGGTGTCCTTCTCCCCAGCAACGCTTTCTAGCTCCCCCTGGGGGATCCCGAGGCGTTCCCAGGCCAGATGGGATATATAATCCCTCCAGCGGGTTCTGGGTCTGCCCTGGGGTCTCCTCCCAGTCGGACGTGCCCGGAACACCTCTAAAGGGAGGCGCCCGGGGGGCATCCTGGTCAGATGCCCGAACCACCTCAGCTGACTCCTTTCGATGCGAAGGAGCAGCGGCTCTACTCCGAGCTCCCTCCGGATGTCTGAGCTCCTCACCTTATCTCTAAGGCTGAGCCCAGCCACCCTCCGGAGGAATCTCATTTCGACCGCTTGTATCCGCGATCTCGTTCTTTCGGTCACTACCCATAGCTCATGACCATAGGTGAGGGTAGGCACGTAGATGGACCGGTAAATCGAGAGC
>OMOU01084921.1:0-10091 GCA_900312585.1 Malacocephalus occidentalis
CATGAAGAGAAGATCTATCTTGCCTATGTTAAGATTCAGATGATTGGGAGTCGTCCATTTGCTGGCAGGCATTTGGGGGTGGGGGGATGAGGGGGAGAAAGGAACAGTTAGGTGTCGTCTGCGTAGCATTGATAGAAGCTGTGGGATGTAATTACAGAACCTAGAGATCTAATGTATGAGGAGAACAAAAGGGGTCCTAGTACTGAGCCTTGGGGGCTCCGGTGTCAAGGGTGCAGGGTCTGGACACCTATGAGGTCACATGGAAATGTGACCTCATAGGTTTGATCTGTCAGGTAGGAAGTGAACCAGGATAATGCATATCCAGCAATGTCAAGCTCTGCCAGAGTGGAGATGAGGATCTGATGGTTCACTGTGTTGAAAGTGGCAGAAAAGTCAAAAAGGATGAGCACAGACCTCCGACAGTCTTTTGACCACAGCTCCTAGCTACCACCTCTGAACATGGCCCACTCAGATTCCATGTCCCCAACCTCCCCCGGGATACAAGAGAAGTTCTTCCAGAGGTTAGAGTTAAAGACCTTACAGGGGCTTCGACCAGATGTTCCCAGTTCACCCTCACTACCCGTTTGGGTTTACCAGGTCTGTCCAGCAGCCTCCCCCGCCATCTGATCCAACTCACCACCAGGTGGTTCTCAGTTGACAGTTCCGCGCCTCTCTTCACCCGAGTGTCCAAAACATGCGGCCGCAGATCTGCTGATATGACTACAAAGTCGAGCATCGATCTTTGGCCTAAGGTGGTCCGGTACCATGAACCACCTGAACATGGTGTTTGTTATAGCCAGTCCATGACTAGCACCTGTAGTTGTCTGCCATTTTGTAGTCTTTTCTGTTCTATTTCCCTGCCCTTGATTGTTCTCAACAGTTGTCTCTTGTGTAGTCATTTGTCATGTGAGTACATTGCCTGTTCCTGCCTGCACAAGTGGGTTCTGAAATTAAATAATTTGAGTTTGAGTTACTCCTGCTGTCTGCGATTGGGTCTTCTCCACCATCCTCGCCTAACACACCGTGACATATACATGTATACTGTATATACAGTATCTATCTATCTGTCTGTCTATAGACAGACCAAACATGCAACAGTGCTGGTGTCTGGAATTCCAGTGTCACCTTCTGGTGGTTCAGGGAAAACCACCTGTTTGTGAGTAAAATGTATAAAAGAACATATCAGCCTGTGTTGATACTCATGTAACTTGATATTTGACAGTCATTTATATAAAATAGATATAGAAATATAATTACTTATTCATCTTTATAATTCCATCTAGGTAAAACCTGATGTAATGCTTATTGACAGCAGCATATAACCGATGAATACATCTATATATTATTAATAGTAGTAGTAGTAACTGTGCAACTTGTATAAATAGCCTTTAAGTATTGTCTGTCATTCTGGTAAAGATTGACTGAACCATATAGTAAATGATGATGTGCTGGGGTGCTCCAAATCTGCAGGACCTCAGAGCATGCTTCAGAGAGATCTATATCCATTTCACTTGCATGGGTTTAGTGGCAAGAGGCGAAAGGGGGGGAGGGACTTCTGATAGACATATCCGTTACATGTTTGGGACATTTCATTTGCCCAAAACGCCAGATTTATTCTTCTTGTCTTTGATTCATCTCACACTTTGGACTGTTAATTGTACACATCTCATTAAGTAAGAGAACAATAGTTATGCTATTATAACTGTAGTTCTATGATTCTAGGCGTAGCCCTCTAGGCTTTGCCTTATGGGCTTGCCCACTGAAAAATTCACAATGTGCCTGGTGCCCCGCCGAGGAGCACACTCCCCCTTGTCCTTTCACATAAGCCGCCGCACTATGCTGTCCGTTATGATCAGCGCATGGCAGCCGTACACCATGTGATGGAAGTGCAACAACAACTTCAGCATGTGTGACAGGGGGTTTTCCCAACACTCCATGTCCATGAGACACTGAGCGGGGAATAGTGAGAACCCTAGTCTTGTGACGCCTGGGGTCCAAACCCTGGCGAGCAAACCACCTCTCTAATCTGCTTATGAAAGCAGACCAAAAGGAACCACTGCATGGGCTGCTGCTATCAGCCCCAATAGGCACATGATGGACAGTGCCGTCACTAGTCTGCCAAAGCAAATAAGACGGCATCTCGCCACGGAGGTGATAGTTTTGCTGACATTGTCACTGAGTTTAGGGAAATTCCCATGTAAACCAGCTGATGGCAGGGAATGGGAGAACTCTTTCCCAATTGATGGCGAAGTCTAACAGGGAGATGTGATCTATCACCGCTAAGGTGTCTGATCTTGCCGCCTTGTATGAGTGGCTCAAAATCAACAGACCATCGAGATAAAAGAGAATCCTCTTTCCTTGACTTCTGCGGGGCTCTAGCGCTGCCTCCACACACTTTGAGAAAGTGTGCAGGGCTAGGGCGTAACCAAACGGCAGACACTGGTACTCGTACGCTACACCCATGAAGGCGAAGCAGAGAAATTTACTGTGCGCCTCAAGAATAGGGATGTCGAAGTAAACGTCTTAGAGATCCAAAGACATGAACCAATCATCTTTCTTTACATATTGTACCACAGCTCTGAACGTAAGAATCCAGAATTTTGTAGACGCAACAGTCTGCAGCGATTCAGGATGGGTCTCATCTACGCTGACTTTCTGGGAACCAGAAAGTAGCAGGAGTAAAACCTTGTGACTCGGAAGGGGGAAGGACCATAACGGCCCCCTTCTCCAAGAGACCTCAGCTGACAGAGCCACGCTTGCAACGAGTCCAGCAGCTTCGTCTCCACCAGCCCCAGAAGGGCAGGGGACGGCACTTAATGGGCTGTCCCCACTTCAGCGTGCTGTCCAACCATGCCGGTAAAATGCATCACTCTCGCCAAAACGCACAGTGCTCAGAGAGGGCGTGGAGACAGCTGCAGAGCGCTGCTCAACAACACACCATATACCTTGGCCTCAACGGCCGGCAAACAATTTTGGTCCTGAAAGTCCGTGTGCAGTCCGTGCCATCGCCAATCTTGATTTATAAAGTAATCTACTAACTCACGTATTTTCCATTGTGAAATAATGAAGAGGGTGTTTCGTGGCCGACCTGGCCTTATATACACATGGTGACGTAAGAATGTGGGTGGGACCCCAGGTACATTGTGTTCAGTGTGTTCAGTGCACGCGCATGCACGGGACAAGCCCATAAGGCGAAGTCTAGACGGCGTAGCCTACAAGAAATAGAACAGCAATTGTGTTTCAGTAAACCAAAATAATGCATACATTCCAAACCGTCTCTCTGCCTACATAAGAAGTGCTTTCGACCCCTTTATTCTTTGTCGTGACTTAACTCAACTTAAACCAGCACTATTTATACTTTCCCATTAGCAGCCTCTAGTGGCTCGGATTGTAGCTACAGTTGCAGCTATATCATTTTCAGATGACAGTTTGACCTACTGATATAGCTATAACTGTCTTTTTCCATGATGAGGACAGGCATAAGTGGACCAGAAAATGTATATGTCTGGAAAACCTTCTAGTTAAGAAAAGCTACAGTTGAATATAGTGCAGTTTTCATTTAGCCCAATATCAAACAGAATTGTCAACTCACTGAACTCCATTTCCATCTTCAGTTTGACATTGTCTGCAGTATAAGCGACTTCCATGGGGGAGGGGCTTCAATCTTCCCAAACCAATCACCACAGATCAACAATGTGGAGCGAACAGAGGATGACGTCGCATAAGATTTAAAAAAACAACAACAACATTCTATTCATTGATTAATAACTACAACCAAAATTACCATATTAATAAAGGTTGAAGGGTTTTGCAACACATCAACAGTAGAGGTCGGCAACATTCCCTCTTGTGCAACATTAAACAGACAAGCATATATCCACATTCACTTAAGATAAATGCTTCACACACAGTAACAAACAATACGTAACTAAAGACCATCAGGAGTGTGTGTGTTTGTGTGTTTGTGTGTGTGTGTGTGTGTGTGTACGAGCAAGCACAAGCATGAACACATATGGTGTGTGTCTAAGGCCAATTGATACGATGATAATGGTGCCAGGTTAGAAAGAGGATGGTTAGTTTGCATGCATGCTTAGCTGTATGGCTACACACAACAAAACATCACAACAATAAAGCTCATTGAATGACATTTAAGCAAATGAATACGTAGGTTATACGCCCCTGTAAGGGGCACATAGATATAATTGAAACAGACTTCATGTTGCAGGCTTCAAGTTCAACGTATAATGAACGAACAAATACAAACACATTACTTCACAATACACAAATATAATACAAATAATAATAATACTTGGAAACAATGCACAACACCAAAGAAAATACATGAACTCCAACAAAGGCCCATTTGAACCTAACAGCATAATAGGCATGCCTTGTCCAATACCGTTCATGCTGCAGTTATTAATTTAAACTTCAACACACACGTACACATTTAACTAATACTATATTCGTTCAACTGGTACACACCAACACTTCTCTTTTACACATGAAATACAGCATGAATACAGAGCAACTTGTACATGTGGGGATGTGTTTTAAATGCATGTACTACGAACGCCCTGTGTGCATGCACGCTGACTGGGTGACGTGTACGCATGCACGCTGACTCCGCGGAGTCAATATATGAGCGGGACAGCTTGGGCTAGGCGGGAGAGTGAAGTCAGACGCGGGGCCAAAGAAGCTGGGAAGAGTTATTCCCCAAGTGGAGTTACGAGGATGCGTGTTAGTTGCGACAGTGTCGGGTTTAGGTCAAGTTAACGGAGTGAAGAGGAAGAAGACGGAGAAGAGAACATACAAAGAAACGGCAGACACGTTAGGAGGACGACGGGGATGTCTGCTGTGGCTGGTGACGGTTCCACCTCGACTCGTCAGCCGGGCTGGTCATTCTCCTGGTTTCCTCGACGGGCTGTTCCTCTCCGGTGAGGTCTTCCTTTATTGCGCCATTTTTCTGGCTACCCACTGTCGGTGACAAGGATTCAAGAACATTCGAGCGGGAGCAGATCATCCCGGCGAAGTTGGTATCATTAACAAGGACTGTTTAACGGACGGTTGATGTTTAGAGTCTTCTTATTTAAAACCGTTTCTAATTTGTATGTTCAATTACCAATTTGTATGTTCAATTACCAGAGAATGTGTGTTTGTCCGTTGAGGTCCTTAATATAATAACATTGAGATGGTTGTATTTATTTTTTTTCTGGTTTGTTTTTGGTTTAAAAGCAGTCTATTATTTATTTTTCATGATCTAAGTTGCTCATTGTTTAAGTGTGTCTGTGGACCAAAATTATAATTGTTCAATTAAAGTATTTTATGCAATTCTGTTGTATATTCCAGCCTCACTGGGTGTGGGGGGTTGTTTTAGTTACCGGTTGAGGTGGAGGAACAGGTGGGTCACTTGAGTTCATGCCCAGTCATACACCTTAGCACCAAAACAAAGGATCTACAAACCCTAGGACCCCACCCAACTCACCCACATACCTGGTAGCAAAGAGACACCAGCAGCTGGGGATGCAGATCTTACACTCTCCGGTCAACCTGTATTCACACGTATACACCCCACTACGCGGAAGTTAAGTCTGCCACATTTTGGCGTCACGAACAGGATCAATACTTGCATGAAAATCCACTAATAAGCGCAGCACTCACAAAAGGAGAGACCCAACATGGATGACCTACGTCAGCAGTTTGAAGCTCTGAAAAGTAAGTTCAGTTAGCAGGAGGCTCACGTGGAAACACAGTTAGCACTCCTCGAATGGGCACCCTGGCGAAGGCAGTCTTGGAGTGATCCGCTGGTGCTGGAAGTGCCCCAGCCACTGTGTACATACAGCGAGACTGGAACTACAGCAACTTCAGTGGGGCCCAAGAAAGAGGAGAGTCGTGTGTTGCAGACTGGATCTCCTCCATTAAATCCGTTTTCAGCTTTTCCAGTGGGCGACGCAGGCCTCTACTGCGAGACGAAAGCGAGACTATTCCTGTCGGCAGCCCGGTCACACCAGCCGAAACTGTCTGCATGAAGGGCGAGCCACACCAAGCTAATGCTATCACATCCGACACTCCTGAACTGGAATTGCCCGAGGTCCACGCGAAGGCCAGCATCAGCATGACCTCGGTAAAGCATCGTCCGGGTCGGGTGAGCAGGGTCGGAAGCCAGATGGCACCTTCAGAAGCTGTTTCACCCTGAACGTTTTGATTGATGGAGTGAAGACATGTTGCCTCCTAGATACTGGCTCTGAGGTGACGACCATGTCTGAATCCTACTTCAGGAGGCAGTTTAGAGGAGCAAGACTGTCGTCACCCAGATGGGTCAAGCTAACAGCTGCGAACGGACTGAATATTCCAGTGGTCGGATGCCTCTATGCAAACATGGAGTGTTTAGGGATGAAACTGGCAGGAACATTAGTGTTCGTCTTGAGGGACGCCGCTGCAAGTAGTGAATAGAGGTGCGCGGTGCCCGACGCCGCAAGTAGTGAATAGAGGTGCGCGGTGCCCAGAATACTTGGGATGAACATACTCTGTAATCTCAATCTATTCTCTGGCCTCGCCAGCGTGCGATTGATGAACCGGCACAAGCAGTTCACCAGGAGCATAAACATGCGCCATATCTTCACTGAGATTGAGAGGGAGAGCAGTACTGTGGACTCACCGGCAAGATATGCTATGTTAAGGTAGCAGGGCAATGTGCAGTAGTTATTCCACCGCGTAGCGATGTGATAATCGAGGGCCGCTGCAATGATGAGCAGGCAAGTACTAGTCGAGATAGCTCCAGCTTCTAAACAACAGTGATTTGGGCTACACCACCACGGTCACCAATTGTATCTCTACTGACAGCGAACACCCCATTAAACAGAGACATCGGAGGGTGCCCCCACACGTGTTCCAAGAGTTTAAGCAGCATGTCCAAGATCTGGTCACGCAGGGTGTACTTAAAGAAAGCTGCAGCCCCTGGGCATCGCTGGCAGTGATTGTAATCAAGAAGAATGGGTCAGTGTGGTTCTATTGCGATTATCGCAGACTGAACAGTGTTATGCACCGAGACGCATACCCACTGCCCACAGTTAAAGAGTCACTAGATGCCCTGGGCCTGGCCAAGCTCTTCTTGTCCCTGGACTTGACCGCAGGACAAGTCAAGTCTGCCACATACACATCCAATACAAGAAAGCATGTGTCACGGTCAGGTGGTTGCCGGTGTAAGTGGGGAAAGGACCCAAACGCAGGCTAAACTCAAAATGTTTACTTCCAAAATGCTGGGACAGGCAGGTGAACAGGTACAAAGGAAGCAGGGGTACAGGAAGCAGGATACAAGTACTCATTCCTTTTAACAAAGGAAACACATAAATATAATATAGAAAACAGTTACACATATTACAACGATCATTGTTCCCTGTAACTGGAAAATAGAAATAATTGAAACAGACGCGATGTTGCAGGCTTCAGTTCAACATATAATGAACGAGCCGCAAGCAGTCCGTCCCCCGACATGAAACCTAGAAAGGCCAGAGCAATCAACCTACTCTCTATAATGAAGCAATGGATTTCAGATTTCATAATTAAACTAAATAGAAGCTTTTTAAAATGCATTTTGTCAACATATTAATGAAAGTAAATTAGAGTATGTTTTTAGCATATTGTTTGATTTCACATTCAGTGCACATTTTTATATCCTTTACATGCTCCCCTTCAAAAACATGTTGTCCCGACATCATAACTAACACAATATTACCAAGACCATGTTATCAAGCAGTTATCAAATGCGACCTTACAATACATACTGTAGTTCACACATGTTGTTTTGTTTAGCTGTGAGCATTCGGCTTGTTACCTCTTTCCAATTTGACTTCTGCTTCTAAGTCAGCGTCCTCAGCATTTGCAGTCCTGTTCTATTCAGCTACTCAACTTCCGTTAGCTTCCAGGTGATATGTCCGTTAGCTTGCAGGTGATGCATGTTGTTCTTGAGCCCATGACTCCACAATTATTTTTCAGCTGTGCAAATAACTGATTCTGAAATTCGGTCGTGGTCGTGGTGAATTTTCAAAAGGAAACCAAATTTCAGTGCATAATCATTTAACAACTTTTCAACAACCATCTTGGCGGATTTCGAGGTTGTGGCATAGGCTTGTGCAAAGCCTGTGTAATGATCGACTATGTATTTTTATCCACCTTTACATTTGTCTAGATGCAGAAAATCAATGGATACCAATTCAAATGGCTGGGCCATGACAATGGAGGTGAGGCAGGCACAGCTTCAAGAAACATAGTGCTCCATCGCTTGCTACATGTGTGGCCAACAAACAGTCTCACTAGTGATGTTGTGCATCCCACACCTTGATGTCCCATTTCATTATGGAGTTGTCTTAGGACTGTTGTCTTGTACTCTGGTAGCAGAGGTCGTTTTCTAGTCGAAGTCTTTCGGTGTAGTATACTATCTCCATCTAAACTGAGTTTTTCCCAATCACGAAGTAAACACTCGCTCTGTGCACTGAATAGTTTCAGCTACTGTCCCACTTAACTCTTTTCTGACCATCTGCAATCAATATGCTGATTGTCTCTTTGAGCTTGACAGATAGCTGCTCTTGAAAAGGACACTGAAGTCCTGTCATTTCTTTCTTCACACCCCACAACCATCATGGACCCCATCGTCTTTCATCATGGGAATGAACCTCCATATAACAGCTGCAGGGATTGACCGAATGGCAATGTAGGCCAGGAGGTTCAAGCCAAAGAAATTCAGGAGTATGGTGAACAAAGAAACAAACAGTTTCATGTACATGGAGAGGCTATTCCATCAACAGAGGAGAATCCAATCAAATGCCTCAGAAAGTGGTTTGATGATTCACTTACAGATAGGAACAACATCACCCCCACCGAAAAGCAGACAGAGGAATGGTTGAGGAGGATTAAAAGGATTGAAAATTGCGATGAGATCCATCGCAATTCTCTCAAATGGAATCTCCATTAATGGAAGTGGTCTCAATGGGGCTTTGGGTATAGCCGGTGGAAGTGTGGGTAAGTGACAACCGCGTCGGGACATACCAAGTGTCCATCAATTGACATCACGCAGTCGAGGGCAAAGCGCAGAGTGCCATCGCGCCTTTGCTCCAGGGGGAAGTCTTCCACCTTGCTCATCTATGCTTGCTCCCCTAGGGCCTTGGGTTGAACCAGGCTATGGTGGATCAGGGTCTGACTACTCCCTGAATCCAGCAATTCCTGATGCATACCCCCTTGTACCTTTACCGTATCTAGTATCTCCCATCTGGACCGGGAGCGGGGGCCCTAAGCCACCTCTACCACCTGCCCCGACTCCATCAAGGAACGCTCGTCATTTAAGACACGACTGTCAAAAATGTGTTTGTTACATTCAACTTCAAATAATTAATTCTTCGGTACATCCCAATGCGACATGCTCGTAAAAGTCAAATTGGGCAATGTTTATTACCTTTACCACAGCCATTCAACATCTTCCAATAAAACGTTGTTTTTTGAACATTATACTCATCATCCATCCATCCATTCTCCTCCGCTTATCCGGGGCCAGGTCGCGGAGGCAGCAGGCTAAGCAGGGCTCTCCAGGTGTCCTTTTCCCCAGCAACGCTTTCTAGCTCCCCCTGGGGGATCCCGAGGCGTTCCCAGACCAGATGAGATATATAATCCCTCCAGCGGGTTCTGGGTATGCCCCGGGGTCTCCTCCCAGTCGGACGTGCCCGGAACACCTCTAAAGGGAGGCGCCCGGGGGGCATCCTGGTCAAATGCTCGAACCACCTCAGCTGACTCCTTTCGATGCGAAGGAGCAGCGGCTCTACTCCGAGCTCCCTCCGGATGTCTGAGCTACTCACCTTATCTCTAAGGCTGAGCCCAGCCACCCTCTTGAGGAACCTCATTTCGACCGCTTGTATCCGCGATCTCGTTCTTTCGGTCACTACCCATAGCTCGTGACCATAGGTGAGGGTTGGAACGTAGATGGACCGGTAAATCGAGAGCTTCGCCTTCCGGCTCAGCTCCTTCTTCACCACGACGGACCAGTACAGCGCCTGCATTACTGCAGACGCCGCCCCAATCCGTCTGTCCAACTCCCGCTCCAT
>OMOU01084928.1:0-13312 GCA_900312585.1 Malacocephalus occidentalis
TGGACTCATAAATTATGATATATCAATTTGGATTTATTGGTACCCAGGTGTAAATTCACAAGTTACCCAGCACTATGTAAAATAATATAAAAAATATAAATACATTTAAATTAGCGTCAAATTTACCAGCTGCAGCATTACAGGGATGAACATATTCATTCATCAATAAATATCATCCAATAATATAATGTATATTATTCTGAAATAATTCATTGGTAATTCTGCATGCATACTTTTGATGATTTCCAATGCAGGACTTTACTATTGTATTGCATACAAGTGATTGCTTACATGCTCCTAGCTTATTCGTACCCCCTGCCCTCACCAATCAGATTGAACCTTACCTCCTGCTGGAGCCGACTATGTTCAACCTCCACTTCCTGAAGCTGGCATCTTTCTTCCAGGCTGTACTGGAGCTCTGCCATATCCTGCTGCTCCTCCTCCATGCAGTGTGTCAGCTCCCCCACCTCCCACTCTCCTCTATCCCTGTGTGTTTGATAGGCCTCATCCAGACTCCGGAAGGTCCTTGCCCCCTCCCCATCCAGCAGGTTCAGGTCTCTTCGAGTGGGCGAGCTAGGGATATGGGGTTGGGAACACATAGGGTATAAACCGATATAGAAGGTGGCTGTTAACCCCAGACTACTTACCTAGAACCTTCTGTGACATGCCCCAGTTCTTCTCTAGGACACTGAGTGCAGGAACTAACTCACTCACTGACTGTCACAAAGGGTTTATTGGAGATTGCTATAAACACTAAACACTGTGAGGATATTGAATGGATGTAAGTCATTATTACGTATTATTATTAGTATTATATAGTGTACAATAATATTAATCCAATTCTATTTGAGTTATTCCATCCTTATTCTTCTAGCTTCACTTGGGCCTGAGAG
The DNA here is from genome assembly GCA_900312585.1 of Malacocephalus occidentalis. Taxonomy (NCBI): domain Eukaryota; kingdom Metazoa; phylum Chordata; class Actinopteri; order Gadiformes; family Macrouridae; genus Malacocephalus; species Malacocephalus occidentalis. The sequence continues at coordinate 894 of OMOU01084928.1, forward strand.
GCATGTAATTTCATCTGTGCTGTATGATGTCAATATAGCACATTTGACAAATAAAAGAACTTTGAACTTTGAACTTTTTGATCTTACTGTTTTTGTATTTTACCTAGAATAGTAGTCAGGACAGGGATCTAGACAAGGCTTATGAAAAACATATATCTAAAAAAGTGAACAGACCACCATGGCCTCCTTGTTTCTGTCTCAAGAGAGGAGATGCTCCTAGTCTGGATTCTCGGGTCTGGGTTTCTCGCCTTCTGGGTTAAATTCAAGATGGCGGGGCTGCATGAGATTAGGATGTCCTTTTTTCTGTCACATATCTGGGAGCAAAAGCACAGAAGAGATGACACTACAGTTGTCAGGTGATCTAATTTAATGTACACTTAACGTCACATGGAATTTCTACCCCACACCTTGTTTGGTTATTCAATAAGCAAAGTAATAAACAATAGCATAGCATTACATTGCTAAAACAAATTACAAAAGTGCTTCGCAATTGCACCAGAAGAAATAATAAAGTTAAAGTTATAATAAAGGTACCTCCTCTTCTGAATATCTTGATGTTCCTGGAATTGCAAGACTCTCTCTGCACTTCAGCCCTTCCCCCATTTCGTTTTCCGCCTCCTCCTGGTGTTTGGACTTCTGCTTGTGAGTAGCATGGCTCTCCTCACACCTCCGGCTGTGCTCCTGCCTCAGGAGGATTTCTTTACGATTCTCCAACCTTTGGGTCCAATCACTGAAGCCCTCGTCCTCCTCCATCACCAATAGGCTTTGAGGAGGTTTCACCTCTTCCTCATACCTAAGGAACCAGTGAAGAGATCAGAAGGATTACCTTCACACAAAGGAAGACAACTCTCACGAATCTTTTATTTTCCACAAAACGTTTTGACCAAGGAGGCACACTAATAATCTCTGCTCAATAAATGTAATATCAGGACTTTCACAACAATGAACATTTCTATTTATGATGGCAGGCACATGTAGATATTCATAACAAATGAGGCTTGAGCCCCACCATCTTGCCACAAATACATAATTGTATAACAGACATAGCAAACAAAAAAGATCTAAATATGTACAGTATTTATCTTTGTGCGCTCCCTGGTGCCCTGCAGATCCAGCTGATTGATGGCTGCATCTCTCTGCTACTTTTCAATGGAGACAGAGAAACAGCCACAAAAACTCCTGTCACAAACAATCAACCTCAAAATGGTTCTGCATGAAGTCTGCTCAAAACTGCCAGGTGACTAAAATGATCACTGCAGCAATTATTGCGTGAAATGGTGAAATGTGTGAAATGATCAAAAATCCAAAATCAGGAAGTGGTGTTCAAAAAAAGTAGTATTGCGATTTGATCAGTACTTATTGTACTTATTTTAGGCCTCATTTTTTTGTTCCTGTTAAAATAATATTTGGTTTGAATTTGCTTGTAAAAGAAAATGACAAGCATTAAACGACAGCTAATAGAGAGTTCTTCTTTATACCTGTTTTTACCCAAAGATTAAACATCACCGCTGGTGTTTTGATTCATTGTTTATGATGCAGGTCTCGACTGGTTGAAATGTTTAGAAGATGGCCAGTGGGGATGTATTGAAATACTTAATTGAGCCAATCTTGTGGATTTCTGGTTAATCCATTATAATATCAATCCCAACAGCAGTGTATATATAGTATATACACACATATTATTTCAGGTACCCTTTTCAGAGATTGAGCCCTTATAGAAACCTGTGCAGGTCCCTGAATTATGGGTTAAAGTGTGGTACATATGTGACAAGAAGTCAGGTCAGTCAGGTGCACCTGCACCTGTAAACACACAACAGGACTTTCTACACCACCGACACTGCATGTGTCCTTGGAGGACACATGCAGACAAACTTGTTTTTCCCTCACAGGTGGAGTGATACCAATTGTGAAAAGGAATTAGACTCATAGCCGTGGTATCAGATTTCCTGATTTCAGGTATCCGTTTTATAATGTGTGTAACTCTTGGAAATTGCTTTGGACATAATCGTCTGCCAGATGCTCCAAATTTGAATGTAGCTGAACCCATGAGAGATGGCTATGATGGCTTGATCACTGATGGAACAGAGGAACAATATGTGCAAACTAGCCTAAACCGATAAACGGGGAAATGGGGCAGTGTGTTAAACAGCTGCCTTGGGTGGATTGCTCTATTTAAGATATATTATGTGCCAAACCTCTACTGGGGACACTGCCAGTATCCTTCCATAAGAACAGGTGGGTGAGGTTCCCTGAGGATTAAAACTCAATGGAAACATAAACAGTGCCCATGGCAACACATCACATCAGCTTTCATCAAACATGATGGCAAAGCTGCATCTGATCTGACTCTGACAGACCTGACATCTCACTCACAAACAGGTGCAAACACACACGCGCACACACTACACACTATTAACTGAATATGAATACTTCCACGTACGATCTCAATATAGTGTTGGCTTTGAATATTATTGGAATATATCTGTTGATATTTCCACTGTTGCAATATTGCTGGAAAAATGACATATCAGGACACAGTTGTAGTGTTGGCGGTTGATTAATTAGTTCTAATGTATTCATATTTACAGTGGCATACACCACTCACCATTGGATTGGGGCATCATTTACTAATTCATAAACATCTAAAACCAATAATAATGATACATTTATGTCATTGACTTACAGGGTCATCACACTGTTTTTAAAACTGGATGTGGTTCAGTGGAGTCAGGGAGTTTGTTCCATAGCTTGGGGGCAGCTGCACTAAAGGCTGACCGCTACGTGGTTTCAGTGATAGCAGCGTTCATAGCGACCACCACAGCAACGATTGAAAACTTTTGATTGAAAACTAACAAAGATCATATACATTCAGTGAAAATAATATTTCAAAAATTCCAAGAAAACAACTAAGCAGGGTAGGAGAAGCGGCAGCTTAAGCATGCCAGAACTATCAGCTGATGTTACCATCATTACAAGTGTCATGATCCAGTTTCCACCGTCACATTCAATTAGCCATCTCATCAGCTCTATCACCTCCACCTGTATCCCCATCAATTATCCTCCCTATATATACTCTGCCTTTTCACACACTCACTGCCAGATTGTATCTTCGCTCATGAATGCCAGACTCTCCAGCAATTCCAGATTGATTACCTGTTGCCGATTCTTCCTGTCCCCGACCTCGATTCCTGGCCGCCCGGCTGTTCTCTGCTTCAACCAAGCTTCCTGGTTTCCTGATCCTGCCTGTCCCTGACCATCTGCCTGTTACCTCCCGGTACCTCCACCCAGAGGATTATCTGCCCGGTTCTGAACCTGTTCTGAAACCGGTTCATTTTCAGAACCGGTTCTGAAAATGCAGAAGCATTGCACTACAGTCGTAGTGCTGTCGCCTCACAGCTAGAAGGTCCTGGGATCGATTCCCGCCTGGGACATGGTTGGTTCTCCCCATGTCTTCAGTGCTGGGATTTCGTGAACGGCCCTTTCTGTGTGGAGTTTCCATGTTCTCCCTGTGCTCCCTGGGGTTCCTCCATATATATACTGTATATATCTAAAAACATGGAAGAAGACCGTCGCCTGACCAGCTGGATCGAGGTGGTCCCCGGGCGCTGCACTAGCTGCCCACCGCTCCTGGCCTGACCGTGGAGGAAGTTGGCCATGGATGGGTTAAAAGCGGAGGACCAATTTCACGGCGACACCTATGGGGGTGTGTGTGTGTGGGGTGGGTTGGGAGGGCCGCCGTGCACGGGTGTACAGGCATGGTGTTAGCTGCGACAATAAAGACGGGGGGTTGTCTGTCCGGTCATTATCATTACCTCTACCGCTAACTAGTTTTATATTATGTTCGTAAAATTATGTATAGAGGCCACCAAGTCCCAGCGATTGCGACACTTGGACTGCAGGTCATCAGAACCGATGAGAAGGACTGGATTAACTACTTTCACCTTCTGTAGAGGCAGGCCTTTTAGGTGACCTAGGTACAGGCCCAGGGGTTCTGTGGTGAAGGCTCCCCAGAGCCTTCAACTTTGTTGGCTTGTCTACCTGAGACATCTTGAAGGAAACCGCACAGCCTCTGAGAACATGCCGATCCTGTCTCACAACTTGGAAAAACTTTCTAGGTCTTGCTGCTTGGTGGCTGCATGGCTGTCATTTGACAGTCAACCTACAAACACCACCACAGAGTTCTTGTCAGAAGCTTCATCTTGGGTGCCCTCGTGATGCTTCTCAGATGGGTTGTCCTCATCCTCGGGTAGAGCTAGTGAGTGTTTGGGTTGCAACTCTTACATGGCACGATTCAAGATGCTTAATTGTCACATACACATACAGGATATGCAGTGATATGAAAAGTGGTGATGCCACAACGCCAGCAGTGGTCCTCCCAGACCCACCTCTCCTTCTGTTCTCTGGTCAGTTCCTTAAAGCTGTGACAGCTGAACTGTGCAGTATGGACAACAGGCTGTATTCCTCCATCTAGTCTTGTCAGCATACCAGGCAGTGTCATCAGATGATGACCTTTCTGTACCAGGTAGATGGGTGGAGCATAGGTGGATGTCAGAGGGCTCTGTGCTGTTCTTTGTTCCCCTCATACCTCTCGGTTACACTGGAGAACCTGGATCTGTCTTATTGCAGATGTAGTTCATACTCCAGCCAATCAAGCAAGCAAAACATTGGGACTAATGCGATCTGATCTTATGCAGATTTGGGTTTATTTTTGTCAATCGGATTGATCCACCATTCGATTTCAATAGCCCTCATAAAGGCATATATTATGGAATACCATACTGTATAATTAATTCAGGATCTATGAAGGCATGTAGGCGACTGCATATAATAATAATAACCACATTTGTATAGCACCTTTAAAAACAGAGTTTAAAAAGTGCTTTGACAAAGCAAAAACGGGTTACTCAGAAGACAATATAACAGCAGAATATGAAGGCCAAACAAAAGCATAACAAATATAGATTATCATTGATGTGTTAATGTGTCGTACAGCATAACAGCAAATGATATATAGGTTACAAAACAAATTAGGCTTTATAAGAGGTAGGCCCAAACACACACACACACACACAAACAGTATGAAATTCCTGGCCTCAAACATTCTAATCACATTTTGGAGGCCACAAATTCCACGAGAACCCATCCCCCAAAGCCTGGTGAACTTAGGCCGGGTCAAGAGAAATGACCACACTTAACTGCTAATGCTGTTGTGACTATGAACCTTTCAGTCACTCCAGGTCCACTTTAACACACATGTGGGTCAAGCAGAACAATGATGCAATTGTATCGACATGTTGTGATTTGTCATAGTATGTTGTGTAAAGGTGTAATAGTTGACATGACCACTAATGCGGATAGTGTTACGGTCGATGGTGTCGTAAAAACCAAAATGCAGGACATCCAGGCAGGGGACGGTGACTAAACCCAGGAACTAGGTATTTAATAAAGAAACAGGTACAGGTAACATAAACTTAGACAAGACACTTTAAACTAAAAGTGACCGAACACATAACAGGAAAACTAATGGGAAACAATGAATCGACAAGGACTGACTGTGGAGACTTGTATAGAAACATATGGGTGATGACAGAATAGACACAGCTGGGAGCAGACTGGACACATAGAACTAGAAGCGCTAGACACAATAGATGTAAATACATACAAACTTAGACAAAAGCAAACTCAAAAAGTAACAACCGTGAGCCGTCAATTTGAAGTTTGCCCAAAACCCAGCCCATGTTCTGACAAAATATCATTACCAATGGCTTAATGTGAAAGCCTTGCATTATCCGTAAAGATGGTACATTTTTACAGTGCATCATACAGTGCCTTCTATTGCTTTCAATTATGCACAACTAAATTGCTTGTTCAAAACCATGGCCAAGAATTGTAAGCTGCAGCTCACGTATCTGCACTCACCCCCTCTTTTTTCTTATGCCCGTTTGACACCCATTGCACTCCGAACCGTCCCTGGAAGGAGGGATCCCCCACTCTGCGTTCCTTCTCCAGATTTCTTCCTCGTTAATGAAGGGAGTCGTTTCTTGCCCTTAGAGGGACTTGGGCTCAGGGGGGGGGGTGTCATCATGATGACTTGGTCCGCGAATATGGCCTGTAACGCCCTTTGAGACTGTAACTGTGATTAAGGGCTATACAAATAAAATGAACTTGACTTGAAATTGCTTTGATCTGGCACACATTTGTCCGAAAATCAAGGGTCGCATTTCAGCTCCTTGGGTTGTGTTGAATTTCAGAACCCACGGCCACGCCATGTGTCCATTAAGTACCAGTTAAACCAGGGACATACGTAGGCACTGATGTAGCCATAGCAACACTGTGTAGACAAATGGCAATCCACTTCTACTGTATACACATGAGTGAAGCCAGGCTTCTTGTTGTGAATTCTTTAGCCCATTAGACAAATATAGAATACCTCCCCTTGAGTTGAGTTAACAATGAGCCCTGCAAATATGTCAATAGAAATGTGTCTTTAAAAATGTATGTGGAGAATACATTGTGTTTGTGATTTTGCTGAAGCAACATACCCTTTGCCAATCAATTTCATTGATACCTACCTAAGTGTTAGACTTTTACAAAACTGTGAATAATAATGTTGGCTATGGCTTTAGAATAAGATCAAATGATATTTAGATGCTGAGGTTTAACCTCCATCGTATGAATTCCTTCATGAGTCACATGACCGTGATTAGGAGTGGATGACTTGACAACATGTGCCCAGTTGGGTAAAGTCTGAAATATCAGGCTGCTTAAAGCATGCCTGATGCCAACTCCCAGCCTCTCTGTTGCTATAGTGACACCTTGTCCTTCAAATATGGAGGGTTTTGATAACTCCGATCTAGCCTAACTGAATGCAGAAGTCATGGCAGCATGTTAAAGTAACTACCTGCCGCATTAATGAATGTTATTCAACTAACTTTCAATTTGTTTTTAATTGACCTGTGTGTGTGAAAATGTGTGTGTGTGTGTGTGGCCGTTTCTGTCATAATCCGAATTGCTTGTTTGAAGAAGCGCACAGTTTTTTTAATTCATCAGCCTTCATGGTTTTCCCTGCTTTCTGTAGCTTTCAGTCATTCTGAAACTGACTGTTACCCCTGTCAGTTCAAACGTGTTTTATGGATTCATGTATTTGTGTTATGTGCCTCATTGGTTTTGTGTACATAGGAACGTGATATCGGCAGCATATTTTGTTTTTTTGCGAGAGGTATGGTAGACGGTATGTACTGCTTGACGTGTGTAGTACCCTAAATCGTTATCTAACCTATACCTGCGTTGTGGCTTGTTGTTATACCACAGCGTTGTTAAATACTTCAACAACTTGCGGACATTTTTGACCAATCAGCGTCAAGTATTAAACAACGCTGTGCTTATCATTTTAAATAAAGGCACACCTCTGCCTTTTGACAATTCCCAATCAATGCGATACGAATCCAAAATTACAATGGCCAAATACAATTAGCAACCAGATAGTTTCCTTGACAACACAAAATATGCTCAATGCGCCGCAGAAAAAAATCCAGTCCATTGGGGATAAACATTATGTTGATCTGTATGGAGAGACACGGTGTTTTACAGATATGTGTTGGCTCTATAGTATTGTTGTTGTATTGGTGAACTATTCATTCTAATATCGGTAATTCATAGTTTGTGCAACACATCATTGTATCCCTAGCAACCATCCTGAACACGCTAGCAACCACCTAGCAATGCCATAGCAACCACAAAGCACAGCCCTATTATCTTGAATACTCGAGCAACCAAATAAATAAGGCCGTTCTATCATCAGCATGCCCTGGACAGCACCCAGAGCAACTGTCTTGTCAGTGTTAACTCTCACGATCACATGAAATGCGCATTCCATTGTGACTTCTTCATAATTAGACCAGTGTAGTTCATGTTTGGTTTTAACTTGTGATGGAATATATTGTCCATTGAAATATCTTACGTAAAAATAGTTGACCTACTTGCAGATGAAAGGGACATGCAGCATATAACCATGACTTATTTGCTAACATGAAAAGTAAAGAAGTCTGTCAGTGCACAGTCAGTGCATTCAAATAGTATGCATGAGTATACAAGGTGAGACACACAGACACACAATTACTGCTTCTAACCATCACGCAATCATGATCTGACCATTATGAGAGAAGCCAGAACCTAACATCTGTCATGTGTGTAGAAATAGTACAAAGACACACAAACACAGGTTTATCATTTATAAATGTTATTAAATGATGTTCACATTACAACATCAACACTGTTCTGCTAGTGACAGCTTCTAATAATCTCAGTATATTGTATAGTTAGTTTGTAATACACAGTCAAGAGGCACTTCCATTTATTCTGGCAATAGAGGAGCTACAGTATTGTGTCTAACTTACAAAACAGTAAAAATAAATATTTTTGTAAAACGTTTTTGTTGTAATATATTTGTTGAATCTGTACAGCATATACTCATATTTTCTTTTTCTTTTTTTACAAAATCAAACAATTACCAGGAATAAAATGTAGTATTTACTTAACAAATACTGGTGAATCGCATAATGTCCCCCATTCTATAGGTATTGCTACATGTGTTAAGTGCAAGATAACAGAGCAAAACCAAAAGAATGGAGAGTGTGCTCCCTATAAAGTGGACAGAAACACACTCGGCTCTCGTGTCCCTCTTTTAAACACGGTACTCTGTTTTGGTTTCCCTTTTGACACGTGAAAGAAAAAAAAAAAGGTTGCGAGCATTCAAACAATGCACATACATGCTAAAATTGTATGGTCGGAAGGTCAGAAATAACAAATAATAGAAAAGAATCGACAGTGTTTTTGGTTCAAACCACTTACAGGTACTTCGGGTTCATAGCCCAGAAGGACGAAGTGCAAGTGAGACGTAGCACAGACATAGCAGTTATGCAAACGGTATCGACGGCAAAAGTATATTGACGATGGTGAATTCAATCAAATTCCATTGATAAATAAATCTTCTTTTTTTCCCCATTTCCTCACACTCTAATTAGGTCGATTAAATGTTGGTGTATACTCCTGCAATGAGCTCACGCCCATCCAGATAACCTTCCCCCGAAACCAACCCACAGAAAAAGATATGGACCGTACTAATTGAAAGCTCCTTTTTGAGGTGCCCTTGTGCAAATCACATACAACACAGAGACCTCCACATGTCTTTGGCTTGCGCGAGTCCATCTTGCTGCGCATTGGTCCGTGTCCTATCTCCCTCTAAAGCTGCAGTGGCATGAGCTTTTGTGAACAAAGACAAGCATGTAATGCCAATATTAATATATTAGGATATGGTGTGGTGTCTACTATGCAACAAACGTATTACAAAATACAAGTTGAATACAATATTGACATGTTGGCAAGTGACGCCATGGTAACGGTGACGGGCGATAGACATTGGCTCACGTGTGAATCTGTTTCTATGCAAAACAAAAGAAGCGTTTCATCTAACAACAGGGATGCACAAGGAGAGAGTGGAATTGATTCATGTAAGTTGATTCATATTAGCATCTGCCAACACTGGGGGGGGGGGGCACCTGGAATATAATCCTATTTTTCATGTTCTGGAGCTGCATGAGGTGGTTCTTGATGTGAAGGAACAGTGTGTGGAGACTTCTATCACAGCTTGAATACGTCTCTTCGAACGTCCCTTGTTTCCAGAGATGCGCTGAAGAGGTTGTTATTCGAGTCTAAATGGAGGAATATGTACATTTTGCTCCACGTTTGTTTATTTGTACCAAAATACATCTGCTTGTGAGCGCTAGATGAGGTTTGGGATTATCGTGACGTGATTAAAGATGGAAGCAAACAGAAATCATGAAAGCAACACGAGTGAGACGAATCAGACTCCTAGCTTCTAAAGGAAACAAACTCTCGAGTTATACTACACATACAATTGATTTAGCTGTGAATGCTCATTATTAGCCTATCACCACTATGTAGCCATGACCTTGGTATTACTGTTTGCATCCATTACCTTCTCTCACATCCACACAGACTCTGTTGAGCCACGGTGCTCTTAGTGCAGTTGGCTATGGGTGTCTGCTGCCCAAAGGGAGACTTACTGTAAATAATCCTGTTCATGGAGGGGGAATGGAGGGAATTGAGTTATTTTTTCCCCCAGATAAGTGAACGAATCATTACATGAAACCACCCTCATACTCCATAATCAGGAGTAAGCTGTGCAAGCTGTCCATTATCTCGACAACAAAAACCCACATAAGCAAATAGCAAGGCAACATTCACTTTTGGATTTGATGTTATAAAAAAAGTGTTTTAGTACCGTTCCAGCATGATTGAAATAGTACGTATAGTATAGATTGTACTTAAAACCAAACTATATTCTACATGTATTCTAAATGTATTCAAGCTCAAACTCAATTTTTAGATTTTCAATATGCAGGTAATACGTGGGAATAAGTGAAATAGTTTTACACGGCTTTGTCTACACAATGCCTGTTCTGATGGCTTAGCAATGGATACGGTTAAGGATTTGGACATGGCATTTAAATTTACGGCAGGAAATCCATCAGCACATTTCACAATTTGTTTCACATAGTTCATGTGCTGGTCTTTGTTTGTATTGTTGGGAAGAATTGAGTTGGAGTGAAACAAATGGCACCACACAATTCCCAGTGTGTAACAAGAAGTGTCTTGTGAGGTCGTCTTTATGAGACATCTTTTATGAAACTGTATACATATTGACTCAAGATGTATGATTTGTGGCGGATAAATATTTCCAATTCATTGGAGCGATCCACAATCAATCACTTCAATCAATTGTTTAATCTCCTCTGAGGTCAAATGGAATTTCAACATGGGCTATGGAAATGTTGAGTACGAACATGTGTCCTTTCTTGTGTTGTTGTAGCACATCCTTCATCGTTCATTGGGAAAATACTGATGGATGCATCCAAATCAACTGTTTAGATTGATAATAATGAATCATTTTCGTAATAATAGTCACTATAATACGTGAGAACGACTTCAATGTGGACCACGACATGCGTTTCAACCTCATTGTCCCATCATAATCCAGGTTTTAGATCCAGCAGAATATCAACATATTCAGACCTGAGGCGGATTTTGTTCTGCCTACAGACCTGCACCAGCACCACCATGTTCATCATCAACAGGAGCTGTAGCTCTAGCGATATCAAATGCAGGTCACGCGTGAGAGTGAGTGAGTGAGTGAGTGAGTGTGCGTGAGTGAGAAATGCAGCGATCAATCTGGAAACCCATGGATCAGTGATCTAGAATCATCTCCAAGCATCATCCCCATCTGACTTTGCAACAGGGCAATGCTCAACCCTAACCCAAACCCGAGCGCAATCTACTCTCTACTACTGTCCCTTGGGTCAAAGGACAGACTAACAGGTAACATCTACCACTGGTATACTGTGGGGTCAACACATTTTGGGGGCCCGTCTACAGTTGTGGATTATTTCCTGACCTGGGGTCCCTTTACCGCACGGCCCACATACCATGCTATAAGAAAACTCCTGTGAACAATGTACAATAGCATATAGGATGGAGGTAGGTCAGCGATGTCTTCTTTTTAAAGAGTATATTTACCTGCTTAAATGTCGGCACGCTGTTTAAACGTGTAAATGGGTAAGTGCCTGTGGCTGTCTGCGGCCCAATCCTCTCAGACTTTTGCGCCGTGCGAGCATCGATCTCGATGAAGATGTACAATGAAGTGCTGATGATCAGCTGTGGGTTCAGCATGCAGCCGGGAGCATCGAGGCACGGAGTCTTCTCGCCAGGTGCCGTGAGTCGCAATGAGCAAACATCTTTCCATGGACACCGAGGCCACGGGTCCGGCCGGTGTGGAGACCTAGCTGCGGTCAGTGGTTGGTTGCACTAGAGGAGCGTCTAGTTGGAATCCCTGAAGGAGTGGAAGTCAATTTGACGTGACTTTACACCTTTTTCTCCCCCCGCCCGCCCCCATCGTGTGTATTTGACAGGATGCGTGTTACTACTTTACTGAAAAGTGACATTGCGGGTTTAAATGTGAGGACTGAGCTCCTTTTCCATGTTATCGATGCAGCGCACGTGAATGTGATGAATGTGATGAATGTGATGAATGTGATGAATGTGATGAATGTGATGAATGTGATGGTGATTCACCATGACACGGTCGGTCGGTAGGACAGTTCTGCAGAGGGTGCCCGTTGGATGCCTGGTATTCCTGAGCTGTGTGGCGGGATGCTGCGTAGGTTCTGGACGGAGGACCGACTTCCACCGGGAGACAAAAGGAACCGAGCTGGGGGAGGGGACAAAAGCGTGTGCTCGCGCGCGCGTGCGCGTGTGTGTGTGTGTGTGTGTGTGTGTGTGTGTGTGTGTGTGTGTATTACGTGAGCAAACCAGTGTTTTGCGCGTGTTTTCCTTGAGCGAGA
>OMOU01084934.1:0-14808 GCA_900312585.1 Malacocephalus occidentalis
ATCAAAGAGACCCTAAGTTGTTCATGCGGTAATTGGTACCCAGACAATGATGTAGCCGAACACGGCACAGTACCTGTGTTGGAAACCAGCAAGTGCGAGGGGTGGAGTTACGCACGGTTTCCTGTTTTGTTACGGAGATAATTGGCCTGCATTGTAACAGACACATTCTCTAAGGATGTTTTAGCTCATCTTCCCACCCACCGCTACGACTACCAAGAGTTTCATTTATCTGCGCTGGCCGAGTTAAAGTCCGCTGTTAACCAAGGAGAAATGCGGACCACGGGGAGACGATGCCATCATTTCAGTTATTAGCCTTTTGTTTGCAATTCTGAAATGACAATGAACAATGGAAAGATCAATGGCAATGGCTTACAATCTACATATGTGGAAAGTGTATCAGCGTTCCCATGCAAAGCCATATTTGACCTTAGATGTTCAGCAGGATGCACTGCAGCAGGACTACAGGGAGCCCACCGGGGCCCGGTCTCCGATGTCAGCAGGGCCCAGTCAGTCTTCTCAAGAGAGAGCGACGTCTGCCGTCCCTGGTTTGTGAGACCAGGTAAATGGTCAAAACTGTAAACACATTTATGTCGATATGTTCTGGTAGGTGAGATGTACATTCAAAACGTTGAACAGTATGACAACCATGCATGGCATATTTGCATAATATACAGTCATTCTAAAATGAATGTGCATTGATTATGCATTCAATTATTTGACACTCAATGTGATGCAAAATACCTCAAAATAGCAATTAAAAAAATCAAATGCATAGTTGCCCTTCCTACAAAACAGAAACGTTGATTTGTGCATTATTTGACTCATTATAATAGCACAAAGGCTGGATGCAGCTGAATTATTCATTCATTCGTCTGACTGATCCAGCCATACAAGTAGTATTTTATTGTTTCATTTTATGTTTAAGCTACAGATCAGTGTCTCACACACACACACACACGGGCGCACATATGCGGCTGGGCGTAGCTACAGCTGAAGGCGTGGCTGAGCGTGGTGGTGTGTGTGTGTGTGTGTGTGTGTGTGTGGGTGGGTGTGTGGGTGGGTGTGTGTGTGTGTGTGGCATGTTAAGCAGAGCATTATGGGCTTAACAGCAGGTAGGGAGTACAGGACCCCCACTTCATCATGCCATTCAAGGCCCTATTAGAGTACAATTACTAAATGGCAGGGCTTACTTGTAAATCATGCATCATTCATGCAGAGCCCCCCGTACCATTGGCTCCTCCCCCCGTCACCACCACTCCACCTCTATTGCTTGCACTCCCACTTTCTTGGAAATATATAAATATATAATGATTATTTTGTGAAATATTCTGATTGCGATATGATTCACTGTTAGTGGGAATGATTATTTTTGCATCACATCATTTTCACGGAAAGGAACCCCAATTTAAATCATGTATGAAAACATTTTTTGTGTGGCGCAGATCCTCAAAAATGTCACGTCATCATTTTAATTGGGCTTTTTTTCAGTGAAAATGAAAATTGTGATGCAAAATTATCATTCCCACTAATGGTTAAGCATATAACAATCTCTCTCTCTCTCTGTCTCTGTCTCTCTCTCTCTCTGTCTCTCTCTCTCTCTATATATATATATATCATATTTTCTGTTTTTATCCACAAAAAGGCCTAAATAATTTTTTTGTATGAATGTATACACTTTTCGGTGACCATACGAGGTCCATTCTGCCATTGTTAAAGCCCTCGGTCCTATCCCCATGCGGCCCACATGTCTGTCTTGCTGCATGCATACGAGCCATCTGCCAGTTCCCCCTCCTCCTCTCCCCGCTCAACACAGATAACGCTCTGCAGTGGACCAGGATGCTGGATCTCTAGACCAAAACAATCAAGCCCCGCTCATATCTCATCGCTACTGAGCCATGGCTATCGTTCTCCATTCTGCAGGTGCATGGTGTTCAGTACAATCTTCCTCTGTCAACACCATGGCCACGGTGGGGGGGGGGGGGGATGGTTTTTCATGCTATGGCGGCCCAGTGGCCTACATGACGTATATGTGAGTATAGAGTGTGTGTGTGTGTGGTGTGTGGTTGGTGGCTGGTTTAGACAGCCTCACCTGGCCCGAGTCAGGCTGATTAGGGCTGCACACCTGTGGTGCGTTTGGTACTCAATGCTCACAGGTTAAACCAACCGTCACCACACACCTAGAGAGTGCTAGCATGTTAGCAGTTGCCACCTGCTCTGCCTGCATAACAACTACAACTTTACAATAACCTGGTTTATTCACCATCTTCCTGTGTCCTGCTGTCGGAGGAGCCCAACACAACGTAGTGTCGTGCGGCTAGGAGCTCTTTCTATCCTGGTGCCGAATGCTGCAGCCCTCTCTCTGGCAACAGCACCAAGCGCACGTGGAAAGCCACTGCTGGAGCCAGCCTGCTGCAGCACAGGACCAGCCATGCTTCTGCCAGCCTGGATGGCAGCCCAAGGCCCTCATGCTCCTGGGGTGAGATGGGGATTTTGTGTCGTGGCCCTGGCGGAGGGTGGCCCTGGGCCCTCTGATGGGCTAGCACGAGGGCCCAGCTGTTGAGCCTCCTCCCAGCCCGTCGACACAGCCCCGCACCAGCCAGCAACACCTCTGCCAGTCAGGGCAGCCCCAGGCCCTCTGGGCTCCAGGACGGAGGGGGAGAGGGTTGTCTGGCCTCACTGGGGAGGTGTGGGGACACTGGGGCTGTGGGGGTTGTTGTTTTATGTTAGGTATGGCAACCTAGCCTGCTTTTTTAAGTTTGTTTTTGAATGGTTGTAGTGTGGAGTGTGTGTTGTTGGAGCAGCCTCACCTGGCCCCGAGTCAGGCTGATTAGAGTCTGGGGCCAGGTCAGGGTGCACACCTGTGCTGTGTGGGCAAAATCGATGTCCACCGGTTTATCCAAGGACTTCCTGTATCCTGGTGTCGGAGGAGTCCATCCGGAGCCACTTTAGGGGTGTGTAGCGGGGAGCTGTTACTTTAGAGAGCTCAATGTCCGTCTGTCAACTGTGCCGGAGTCACAGCTACAGAAGGACACTGACCTGTATGCACTCATATGGGCAAAGTGGAATCTTCAGCAGAAATGTTGGGAATTACTTTCCAGCAGAAGCTGCTAGGCAATATTTCAGAAGGAGGAGTGTAAGGAAATAGAGTAGCCTATATGAAGCTGTCTGAAGATGGATGATGGAGGCCCTCTATAGGACCCAACAACCCCATGGAAAGACTTGGCAGGAAAAAGGCAATTGGAGATGGGGGTGAGAAATATTCAATCAAGGACTTGAACTGTCAGCACAGTGAACTACCAAATGTCAAACAATACATATTCATCTGTTTGGCAGGATGCAGCGTGGAGGTGGGCTCGGCAATACGTCCAAACTCAGAGACGGCTGACATTTTGCACGTTCAAGGGAATGGCAGGGGAATGACAGAAGGCCTGGTGTGCTTGGACACACACACACGCATACACACACACACACACACACACTAAAATACCCACACGCATACAGACACACACACACAAATGCACACACACATGCATGCGTCTGCACACATCTACTTTCTTTCCCCCTCTTTCTATTACACACACACCACACACACACACACACACACTCAAATACTCACACGCATACAGACACACACACACACACAGGACTGAACGTGAACACGAACAGTCGGTTCAGTATTGAGCAGCTCCCAGGGATGTGAGTTGCATACCGAAACGCAGCCACCCGGTGGGTTGCGTGTGTACGACAGCAAGTGTGAGGGGGTGTAATCCAGTCTCTATAAGGATGTGGGTGAAGTTCACACCAGACGCCCTCCTATGGATAAGCCCGGTCCCATGGGAGGCACCCGCTCCATCACACGAGGAGGAGGCTAATAATGCTTCAATACAAATCAATGCTTCTTCATTCCATGTACACTAAGATCTGTTTACCATCTGCCACCTGCCTGGTCTGCTTTGAAACGTGGTCTGTGCTTTGCACTCAAGACCAAAATTGTCTTATATAATAATAAGTATTATTAAAAGGCTGCTTTAATAATGCTTTAATACTGTGCTGCTTTAATAATAATACTTTTTACTAGTACTATTACAAATACAAATTACAAATAATACTGCTAATACAAATTATACATATGTAATTCTACTCATATTAATACATTTGCACCCTTTTATCCAAAGCGACTTGACATGACTGACAGCACAGTACGAAGTTTGAAGTCCCCATAATTGCTAGGTTAACCCCTTGCTAAAACTACTCCTACTATTACAACAAATAATACAAACAACCCGGGCTGCAGAGCACCACTCACCTCCACGGGGAAGCGACGGCCGTTCACACTGTGCTCCGAGCCATCCGAGCCGTTGCTGGGACCCCAGTGGAACTCCACCTTCTCCGCCTTAAACCTGCCGGGTAGCCCCGCCCCTCGGACAAAGTAATCATCCTTCAGCATGATGGCCACTGGAGTGCGGCAGGTCGGAGGTCGGAGGGTCGGAGGGTCGAAAAGCCCAACATGGATGGAGAAACAGGACAGGAGAGGAACACAGCTTGAGAATACATGGACGCTTACATGCAGTTTAAAAATGATGAAATAAATAGGAACAATGGTTGAAATGTGTTGATAGCAATGACAAACAATAAACAATAATAGCTTGAGGAGATCATTGCAGGACCTCGGAAGAACGTTTTTTATTGACTATCCAAGACGGTGCATGAAGTGATGTGCTCATTTGCCGAGTACATTCTAGCTTCTCAAGTACAGAAAATAGGCTTTTTAAGTGGGGACCCATTGTTATCCAATCACATCTTGTTGAAAACATGAGAATTACATGGCCGTCATTATCATGTTCACAAATGGCACTTAAAGGATTCCTATGTTCCATTAACTGCTGTGACCTTAAATAACTGCTCCCATTGTCAACGACTGATTGAATTTCACAACCACTTCCATTCCATGTTTCATCAGAGATTTCTGTCCCATTTAGAGGAAGCACTCAAGTGAGAAAAGTGACCTGGTTTGTCATCTCACTAAGACTTTGGCCAAGTCTTTTGTTGGAAAAACGATCAAACTTTAAGTGCAGCAAAAAAATGTCATGCGGTTCCATTCCAATGGATGGGAAGTTTGTGACCGAACAAATGAAATGGTGAGTGAGCTGGCCTCCTTGTTCTGGTGCATTATGGTTTCAGAGGACTTTTGACACCTTGACTGACACATGTTTCCTTCCTTGCACTACCACAGCAGTGCTATGAGTTAGCTTAAAAATGTATTTATTTGATCTGTTTTCCACAAGAAATCATAAAATGACTTTAGTAAATTGGAGTTTAGGCAAATGTATTAGAAATGTGTGAGGAGAGCAATCTTTCAGACAGATACAGGGTCAAGGTCTCAAAGCAGCACATGAGTTTAATGATTGTTTATAGGGTGGAAAATAGAAGTAGAAATTGCTCAGAAAATTAATTCTTGAAATTCTGTTAATTAACCTATCTGGTGAGGGTTGCCTAACCTTTAATTAAATCCGTGACATATTCTGATTGTTAACTAAATATCTCCTATTATTACTTGACATGTCAGCATAAACAGCAAATTCACATCAGACCATCACATTTTCTATCTGTAATTTATAATTTCACCGCACATTAAGTACAATTGCAGTTAGAACTTTATAAAAGCTCTCTACGATGCTCCAAAGAAGCCACATGGACCAAGAAGAAACAGGCTTGAGCCGTGTCTCTCTCTGCCATTCACCCGAGCAGGGAAGAGTGCGCACACAAAACACACACATCCAGGAATGTTTTCCTCCCCGCTGCTATTAGAAACGCTTGTCCCCCTCAAGGTTAGTGGTCAAAGTTTATTTGTAAGGAAATTGAATACGTGTGATGGCATTTAATCAATAAATGCAATCAATGAGAGTGCCCAGTTAAGGAAACCCCCCCACACACACACACTCTCAGCACTGTCATGTACCTCAGCAGCATTTCCATCAGGTGATCAGTCAGACAAAACGTTCAGCTGTCGCTTCTAAAAAGCAGCGCGTGCGATCCATAATTCACAGGCCAAACATGAGGACATTTGTCTTGTTAACAATGCATTATGTAGCAGGGGAGAGCAGGCAGCACACTGCAGCATTTTGTTTTACACAGCTGTTTGTTTGCTGTGCCGTTGATTGGCTTCTGCACGACATGACTTCCTCACATTGTATTCAAAGGTAGGTCAGGACATAGCGGCAGCTGATTGGTCCGTCAAGGCCACCCGGCTATATGATTGTAGGGCCACCAGCTTACACGTTTAAACAGCCATTTTAAAGTTAAATCCATTGGGGACATTTTGAAAACGTGGCGTGTCTATTTCAATTGTGTTGTAGTTAGGGGACGGGTATTTTGTAATTCACTAGTTGTGTTGAAAAACTATTGAAACTCTATAGAGAGGAGGACAGTTATTTTTGTCAAACTATTGGGGCACTCTGAGTATCTCACACTAAATGTGCTTCACGTCATCCAGTGGACAGAAATAGTGAGGAGATCTGGGAGCAGGCAACATGGAGGACAGGTCGCCGTTGTTACCTTGCATATTCTACCCACCTTCAAATGACACAAAGCCAGTTGAAAAGTGGCTACGTTCCCTTTACCCTCAGCAGCGCTGTGTCAGACCACCTCTCATCCAACACAGCACAGAAACAGTTTATGATTCGCCGAGGACACAACGGGGGGTGGTGTTGTCATGAACAGAGGACCAAAATGCCGGCAGATTATTTTAATGGATTTAATCTAAACTAAGAGAACAGAGATATTATCCAGAGCGACATCAAAGCGCTCAAATACCACATATAATGACACGGATCTGACAGGGAACACAGGCTTGGGGCAGGTACAGGGAGACACTAACAAGGGAAGTGGACACAATACTGGAAATAAGCAGCAGCCTACAAAATAAAACAGGAAACAGACACAGATCGTGACACCTTTAGCCAAATCAACGCACACTTAATATAACTACAAATCTCCTTGCTGTGCCACAGACAAAGCTAGCAACCATGGGAGATCGTGCCTTTTCGTCACTGTGGCAACGTTAGTGGAATCAGCTCCCAAAAACAGCACTCACTCGCTGTTTTTAAATCTAATCTTAAAACTCACCTGTTCCTCTCTGCTTTCCCCTAGGGCTCTGGTTCCTCTGTGTCCCTAATGTTATTTATTTCAATTCATTTTGTTCTATGCCTTTTTGTTAGGTTTCGTTGTGTTCTGATTGTTTAGGATTGTTTTTACCGTCCTCCAAAATTCCCAAAGGGTTAAACATCATCAGCATGCATTTGATCAGGAAGAGAAAACCAAACAGCCTAATCCTGCATGAGCTAAAGAAGTTGGGTGATTCACCGCAAATGCTGACTCAGCGCCTCACGATCAATAACCAAGGCTTTTCCAAACATTAGCAATTAAAATGCATCTCCTGCCTCCTGCTGCTCTTCGGGGGCAATTTGAGCAAGTTGTTTGCCGAGGTGAGAAAGTGTTGGTGGTGTATCTCCGCCCAGCGCGGTTAACTACAGCAGGCTGGAAGAGGAAGGCGCCAGGGAGGGTGGCTGCTGATCCAGCCCAATAATGGATTTCCAATTCTCCCAAATACGCCCTTTAGTTTACGACAACCTGCCTATCATCCGCCTACAGCAACAACAACAACAACAACAATAGTAATACTTTGTTAATTGCTATTAATAAATACCATGTAAGTAATCATGATGATGATGATTATTATTATTATGAGGATGATGATTATTATAATTATTATAATTATAATTATTATTATTATACATTGTATGATTATAATTTACAGATAGTATTTGTATTATAATTAGTCTGAATATTGTTCATATGATTCATATTATCATGAATAATGTTCAAATCATTCTGATATATTAACAGTCAATTCTGCCACGTCTCCCCGCTAAATGACTGAACATGAGATCTAATTCCGTGAAACACATGACGGCTGCTGGCGCTGTGGAAAATGTGAGGCTGTCTGCCTCCTAAGCAGCCCTGTCACGAGTGACGCCCCACCACCTGTAGCCTGCTGCTCCCCCAGCCTCTCAGCTCCATTTTCAGGCACAGGGAGAGCAGCATCATCCATCTTAGTGACAGATTAAAATGGTGAAAAATACCTGTGGCTGACAAGGAGGCTCTACAAGATGTTGTTTTGAGATTCCCAATGCAGATGGCAGGATCTCAACACGCTAGCTGCCGCCGCCGCCGCAGAGGTTCTACTAATAAGGAAGCATCATGCCGGAGTAACCCGGGTAAAGAAGTCACCGCAAATGACGTCTGCCATATTGCTTCTGTCTCGGCTTCTAAATAAGTGCTAGCAGGCAATGCTAAAAAGTCTGGACACCAAGCGACACCCCAGGTAGCCAAAGGTTCGCGTTTTCCTCAGAGACCAGACTACTAATGCATGGACCTTATCCAAATAAAGGTCAGCCATACAAACGGATGGAACTTGCTGTGCAGCCAGCAGGTTCAGCTGCTGGGCATTTTCTGCATCGCTCCAAAGGTTTCTGCATGTCTCATGTGCACAATATTTCAGTATGTATTGTTATCTTTTAGAACACATACATCTAAAAATCACACATGTATTGTACGTCCACAATTGTTTTAATTTGTAACTGAACCATCCTGGTTTCCACATGTAAAGGTCAATTAACTGTATGTGTATGAATGTATACAGTATGTATGTGTAATATATATATATAGATATGTATCATGTATCATGCAACTGTGACCCTGAATCACCAAACTGATGTCCACTGTTGTGTCAAGACTACAGCCAACAGCCAGCTAGCACGTACGTTATGTCTTCAGAAAAGGGAAACCGGAAGACCTGGTCTGCGGATATACGAACCATTCTCATGATAAAAGAAGTGAGTGGTGTTTTCAACCACTCTCACTCACCACTGAGATGGTTTGGTAACATAGCTACTTATAATTGAGATGAGGGTTCCCTGATTCCTTGAATCTTCTTACAAACCGTTCGCCCTGCTCCATCCACCTGGAAAGGGCCGCTAACATGTGCCGGCTGGAACCAGTAGCGAGACACACTGCACCAAACTAGGACCACAGACTGTCAGCGGTGTGGTGGTGGTCCTACCTGTTTTTCCAGTGTTCTTCATGGTGGTCTTATTGGAGGACTCGGCATCAAAGCCCTCCAGAGTCAGCTCCTGGTACTCCATGGATACTTTGGCATTGTGGTCCATGATGTTGATGGGGGACTGGTTCCTCTCTCTGCACTCTGGGTAGGCTGACGGCCAGCCCTCGTCTGGCCCATAGGCACCTGGCAGAGGACAGCACAGTGTTAAAGTGATGCCCAGCAGTATTAAGGTATTAAGGGTTGTTAAGCATCAGAAAATGATGTTCCATCAAATCTATTGCAATCTCACGTTATTTCAGTTTATTGATTCAGTATCGTTTTGTGGGTGGTTTCTATTATGGTACAAGCCACACAAAACAGCCACACAAACTTTGAGGTGTGTATTATTATGCATTTCAAGCATGGGCTAGTTGTGGGGTACACCACTCATTGTCCGTCGTTTGAACTACAGATCAGCAGTCATGTTGTTCACCCTGTTTGAGCAAACTGGGGAACATGAAACAAACTTGCGTACTTTAGTAAGAGATTAACACCTGAATCAAGCCGTCTGTTTTCATAAGCCACTGTATATACAATTCCATATAGATATATAGAGTATATAGGCATACTGTATGTATATATATTGTTGTGCAATACTCCTTCGGATACTACTACTACTACTACTCATAGTAATAATAATAATGATAATAATAATGACAGCCACAAAAGTATGATTCTGGAGCAGTATGATACTACATTTAGCCAAATGACAGTGTTTTACTGTAGTACATTGTTTACACAGAGACTCACCAGCCAGACTAGCAGTTTATAAAGTGCTGCGTGTGGTGGAAGGATTTTAAAATGGTGGGCGGGCTGAGATTTTGAAGAGGTCAATTAATTTCCGTAAAATACAGTCCAAGTCCAATGTCCATGTTGCAGACCTTTGTCAGATAAAGGCTACAAATAACCTGGAAGATCACAAACTATTTGGAGACGAAAAACAAATCAAGACAAACACAAACCCACTGACAGCACTGTGGCTACTATAAAATGTCATGCAGCTGGGCTTCTGGTGTGTGTGTGTGTGAGAGTGTGCACGATTGCATTCGTGTATGTGTGTGTGTGTCAGTACATTTCCAAAGTGGGAGCCGGAGGCCAGTGTAGCAGTGCAGTCACTTTTTTTACTCAAGCTTGGACAAAATTGATAGTCAGAGAGAGAGAGAGAGAGAGAGAGAGAGAGAGAGAGAGAGAGAGAGAGAGAGAGAGAGAGTCAAGCAGGCTCTCTCTCCACACATCATTGTACAGTGAAGAGTGGGATAGCGATGGGTGGTCTTAATGGACAGTACGTTTTCCCCAGCGCTCCATAAGGGAGGCTGCAGAGGAGTGATTTAGTCTGCCCAGCTACCATTCTAACTATTGACGAGTAGGGCCGGCTGTCCGCTGTCTCTTGTATGTGCCGTGCAGAGGAGCTGGCGGCGGCTGTCTGGGAAGCATCACCTAACAATGACAAAGAATAGAAGAAGCCAGCTAAAAGCAGCACATGGATCAGCAATGATTTACCGCCAGCACCCGTATGCATCTCCCAGCTTCCCTCTATATTCTGTGTGTGTGTGTGTGTGTGTGTGTAGATTCAGAACACTACACACAAGATGATATATTTATTGTAATTACTGAGAGGGTATTGCCCGTGGCATGACATTTAAATTTGCACTTGAACTTGTGTGTGTCTGCAGTGGCTGGCCATTCACTCCTGATTTGTAGTGATCGGTGTAACTGGTAGCTATTGTGAGACAGATAACCTAGATAATAGGCCACGTGTGCCTGATAGCCTCTAATTAATTTCCACATACATAATGTCACAAGAAATATCATTGAAATAAACTGAGCTCTTGTTCGTCCAAAGCCCTTCTCCTCCTGCACCGCTTGCACTGAGGTGTGGTTACAGGCGCTGCAGGAATCCTCGCAGGGACGGCTGGGAGGCTGCCCAGGACCAGGAGAGAGACTGGTCTACTGGGATGTGCAGAGGAAGCTGTATGCCTTATGGCTTGCCATTGAATAGAGTAGCAAAAAACCAATGATATTCCATTCACGTGGGAATGTATAATATCATATTGGCAGAAAATGTGGATTTCTATGAGGGCAGTCTGTACTACATGGATTCAAAAGCCAATCTCCACTGGCGTCCAATAAGAAAATTCTGCCTTATTCAATGTAATTTTGTTTCGGGGTTGGGGGGTAGTATAGATACAGAAGCGGTGCCATGCTTGCGTGTACGACTTGACAAAGCCTCAGCGTGATATTTCATTGAACTGACGATTTGTCAGACAAAACGCCAAACCTTAACGGGCATGATGGCATCTAGCAGGAATGGAGGTTGCATGGTCGCCCAGGTGGGCCCGGGAGGAGAGGGCAGGGCATGGGTGCGGTTCTGACACTGTGAGCAGAGAGGAGAGGGTAGGGCATGGGTACGGGTACGGGTCAGACGGGGCTAGCAGAGAGCAGAGGTCTGCTCTTCGTCTGCACCGCTCCCTTCTCTGCAGCCTGCCTCCGCACCCTCCCACACTATATGCATCATAATGGCTCTGAACTGTGCCCCTAATTGAAAGCAATAGCTGGCTCTCAGGCTCCAAAATGAATTTGTCTCTGATTATTCGTGCCCTGATGCGTTTGCCAGCACTGGGGTAACGTCCACTTCATCCAATTAGGAGGCATCCTGTTTCTTCCTCCCGCTGCGCCCACAGTCCTTGCCCGGAGGTGGCTATCGACCGCGGTGGTCTGGATTCTGTCTGAGACCGGAGCTACCTATAGATCTGTCTCGCTCCACAGCTGCTGGGTGGCTGGCTGATGCGATTAGACTCGCTAATGTCAGCTGAATACACTGGTACAGCATGACAGAGAGAGAGAGAGACAGAGAGAGAGAGAGAGAGAGAGAGAACGAGAGGGCTGCTGGTAAAACGTATTCGTGCACACGCACCTGGCTAATTGATGGTTTTGATAGTGTGTAAAAACCACTAGATCCAGACTTGACACACACAGACAAAACCTGCAAGCAAATGGCCAATGCACAATACGGCCATCAAAGTGGAAAGATAATCTATCATATAATAGCAGCACTTCCCCTGTATGGGCTGGCACACTGTGAGGTCATCTGGACCGTGTTAGCTAGTGTTACACTTCCCCTACTTTTGTCATAATATTAAAACAAAAAGGACATGAAATGAAAGAGATTGGCATGGTAAAATGTAACAAGGTAACAGTTCCTCGAACATGTAAAAAGGTAAAGGTAGCTAGGCAATGGAACAAGGTCACCGTGCCTATAACATGTAATGTTACCTTACAGTGCCTAAATATAACAAGGTAGCAGTGCCTATAAAATGTAACAGTGGCTAGAAAACCTCTTCCCACCAATGTTCTCTTCAGAGAACCGAGGTTCCCTTTCCGTGTCTTAATCCACCGACTTCTCGTTAGCGATGCTCTCGGCTTGTTGTCCTAAGGAAGCTACTGGTGGTGGAGTCCAGGCCACATCCGACGCCTTATTCCATCAGGATTAGGTTAATGTGGCAAAAATCAATGAGCTGAGTTTGCCCTTTATTCTCCATGAGAGTTCTGGATTTGCTTTCCGGAACAAGACACAGGGAAAGGCATCTATCTATCTATCTCTCTATCTCTCTTTCTATGTATCTATCTATCTCTCTATCTCTCTGTCTATATATCTATA
The DNA here is from genome assembly GCA_900312585.1 of Malacocephalus occidentalis. NCBI lineage: Eukaryota > Metazoa > Chordata > Actinopteri > Gadiformes > Macrouridae > Malacocephalus > Malacocephalus occidentalis. Next base: position 12,819 of record OMOU01084934.1, read on the forward strand.
TATCTGTCTATCTATCTATCTCTCTATCTATATATCTATATCTATATATTTATCCATCTCTATATCTATCTACCATCTATGTGTGTGTGTGTGTGTGTGTGTCTGTGTCTGTGCGTGTGTGTGTTTGCTGATGAGGGATCCATTGTTATGCAATATTTGAGATTCTTGTCAATCACTCTTCATGTGGTTTGATGGACCTCACGCTCGTCTTCCAATCCCAATAGGGACACCTGCATATTTGCCAAAATGAAGGATCGTGTGCAAATTGGACTGGAAGTGCCTTGAAGAACAAAACACTTCAAATGTGTTGTGCAGAGAAATAAGCCATCAGCTGGGTTCTCCGCTGCTTTGGGACAGCTACACCTGATAGGCTACACCCCCGCTGTGCCTTTCACAATTCCAGTTGTCAAGGCTTTGATGTAGTCTGCGGTACCCTCTGGTGCTCAGCCATGCTGTGTGCTTCTGCTAAGATCCTCCTTGGCACTCCCATGTTGCCGTGGTTTAAGCCCTCCTCTTGGATGGGGAGGATGGGATGTGAGGGGTAGCAGTGCCAGGAAACTTCAGACATTGGCGAGCTGCAACCGCTTTACCTTTTGACTTCATGACTCGTGTAGCAAGTGGAGGTCTTTTTTTTTTGGATTGATTCTTCCTGAAGAAGTCATTAAGTAGCCAAATAATTCATTTTTCAATCACGTATGTTTAGGTTAAAAGTGCAGAGCTGTGTCGGGACAGACGAGGAAGCATGTCTTGGATGTTCTGGGCAGTCGTTAATGTTGGCTGAGAGGGTTAAGCTTCTCAGAGGCTTACAGAATAATGCCACGGTGTGCAGCGCCTTTCATATACAACACCACTCATTAATACAACGCTTTTAGCTCTTATACGCTAGCTAGACTATAACCATGGGGTCACCACCACCTACCTCACTTGTTGAACTCACAGCCCAAAACGCCTCATGTTCACACTTCAGCTGAAACACTATTATTCTCGTTAGTTTTTGGGTTGTGCTAGAAATATGAAGAAAACTCTGCACTCTGTATGCTTTAGGCTCAGCCAAAGGATCAGCTACAATGTTTGTACATCTAATCTATTTGTTGTTTTGATTCTGCTCTTCAAGGTATGCACATTTTCTTTGTAGGCTACACTGTAAAACTTAAAACCAATTGAATGGTTGAAATGCCTCCTCAGGTCTAATGTGTGATGTGTTTGTGATTATGTTTTGATGGATTCATTGGTAATGGATCCATTTGTCACGATAAACATTTTACAGTTGAATTTCACTGTATAGTGATTCAATGAAGTGCATGGAAAAAGGAAAGTCAATCTGATACAGAGGAAGTGAGTAGCAAGTGATGGACAGGTGGATGGATGGAGAGAGAGAGAGAGAACAGGAGGATGTTAAAGACGGAGAGGGAGTGACAAATGGATATGCAGGTGCATTAAGGGCCCCTGAACAAGGTTACGCCGGGCCTCCCACTCTGTTACCTGATTACAGGGTGGAGAGTTGAAACCTTTTCCCTGAGACCATTAAAAGCCCCACATAGCTCCGTAATGGAGACGCACCTTTCAAGCGCCCTTTGTTTCTTTCCCTTTTCGGAGCTCATTTTCCGATACCATTGGTGGACACAATAAAGGTGTTTATCAATCAAGTGATTAGCAAAAGGTGATTAATAATGTCAAATCTATAAACAGTGGTTTTAATGAGCTGCACAAGCGCTTCCACTCAGATCGGCATTCCTCTCCAGAACATGGCCACCGGCGCTGTACGGCTGCCTTATTATCTCCTGCGAGACGTCACTTGTCACTCAGCACAGCCAATTACAGGGCTTCATCAACATGAGAGGAGGGCGGCAGAAACGCCCGCCGGCCATAATAAGAAATGATCACTGCTGCCAAAGTGTCAGAATATAATGACGCACCCCCTACAAAGCAAAACATCTAATACCGCGCGGAAACTGGCCCATTACGCTACCTGGACTTATTTGGAGAGCCT
>OMOU01084939.1:0-10258 GCA_900312585.1 Malacocephalus occidentalis
GGTGTCACAGTCAGTAGTGCTGTCGCCTCACAGCTAGAAGGTCCTGGTTGGTTCTCCCATGTCTTCAGTGCTGGGATTTCATGAACAGCTCTTTCTGTGTGGAGTTTCCATGTTCTCCCCGTGCTCCCTGGGGTTCCTCCATATATATACACTGTATATATAACCCCTCTAAAAACATGGAAGACCGTCGCCTGACCAGCGGCGGTTGGAACGAGGTGGTCCCCGGGCGCTGCACTAGCTGCCCACCGCTCCTGGCCTGACCACGGAGGAAGATAGCCAGGATGGGATAAAAGCGGAGGAACAATTTCACGGTGATACCTATGGGGGCGTGTGTGTGGGGTGGACTGGGAGGGCCGCCGTGCACGGGTGTACATGCATGGTGTGAACCGCGGCAATAAAAGACGGGGGTTGTCCGTCCGCTAATTATTATATTATTATTATTATTACATGTCAGAATCAAACCTGGTGTGCTACAAGACAGACCTCATGGTCCGAACACTAGCAGGGTGCGCTACAAGGCTCTCTGGTTCTTATTTGCCACACGACCTCTGACCTAACTGGGGTATTCACGGAACTCACCCTGAAACTCGTCCGATCCCAGTAATAATGCCCCCCGCTGGGACCTCTTCTTTGCCGTACAACTGATACGCCGCAAACTGGGAGAACTCCAAAAATGGCGTCCTAAAAACAAACACGAATAACACAAAATAAAACATGAATACGTAAAATAAAATAGCAAGGGTTGAGGTTACAGCATACTCCTCCAAGAACTATTGTACCTCATAGTTTATTCTAGAAACAAATGTACCTAGAGTAACATAATGTACTCATATATATATATATACACACACACATACACGGGTATAAAGATATATAAAGCATAAAGCGGTACCCAGGATCCAGAAGTCTGTCTATGCGCTCCCTGGGCAGAAGCTTGCCCCGAGACATGTGCAGGTTCCTGGCCTTCTCACCTCCGCCTGAATGCACCAAAACAAACGGCGGTTCATTATCACTCGACAAGCGCGGGGCGTCAGAACGATCCTTTATTTTTTTCATCCCCTGATGTCCACCACAGCCGAGGCTTGATCGTGCAATACCAATACCCTTTGAAAGGGACAGCTCCGATACCCCCGCAGCGGCATCTGGTCCGCAGGTCCACAGCTAGATCCTAAACACTTACCCAGTTTCACCCTCTCCGAGCGGGTTTGGAGTTCCTCCACCAGAGCTTGCATTCGCTCATAATTTTCCTGAAAATACAAAATATTATAATTAAAAATCGGTCAATTATCTCACGAGAAAACCTCACAAATGAGGCTGATATGACGCTGCCAACAGCACGCAACCATAACAGCTACTTAAAAAAAAGAAAAAAGAACGAATTCCGCTGAGTTGACCGAAAGAAGGAGAGAGGAGCAAGAGTGGGTCAAGGTCTCACCGTATGAGATTTGCCGTTACATTTCCAATTCATAAACTGCATCTGCTCCGCTCAATTAAGTCACGATCTCTGTGGATCAATGCCTTGCCTGTGTGCATCTGCTCGTGTGTTCTTCAAATTGCATGAACAACAGGCATAATATATTTAAGCTCCTAAAGAAAGGCTATCACGAATAACTTATTTTGCTGAAGCTCTAAAACTATATTACGTATGTATAACATTTCAAGACGGGCGTCAATCATGCTTCACAGATGTCTGGCAGCTTTTGCATCACTGTGTCGAGACCTTTCGTCGAGCGTATTCAGAAGGTGCCCTTGCAGATATGAAACATTGACATCTTTGACAGCTTATACGATTGCAAAGTTCCTTTATTAGATGACATTACATATGAGGTCCTCGCTTCTGCCCGCTCGGGCAAGTGCAGGGGTTCAGCAAAAACGTGATTCAATAAAAAGAAATAATAACAATAAGGTCGAGTTGATGTGCAATGACGGTGACTGAATTATGTTGAGATACCAGCAGAAAAAGACATGCTACAGCGACACCAAGTGTTGTTTTCGGGTACTGCACTAATAAAACAAAGAGGGGCATCGCTATTTCACAATTAACTTTTTTGCATAACGTTTGGATACCGAGTTAATGACAGAATGCTGATATATCCCAATAATTTCCTCTGTGCATTAATATTGTGCGCTTGCTGTCAGTGAAAGGACCAAGGGTGTGACACACTCCCCTATCCATATCAATGGAACGGAGGTTGAGCGTGTCACCAGCTTCAAGTTCCTGGGTTTTCACATCTCCGAGGACCTCTCTTGGTCCCTCAAGTCCTCCGCCCTGGTCAAGAAGGCTCACCAGCACCTCTTCTTCCTGAGGAGACTGAAGAAGGTACATCTCTCCTCTCAGATCCTGGTGAACTTCTACCACTGCACCATCAAGAGCATCCTGACCAACTGTACCACAGTCTGGTATGGCAACTGCACCGCCCTGGACAGGACAGCACTGCAGAGAGTCGTGAAAATGTCCCAACGCATCACCGGCTGCCCCCTCCCCACCATCGAGGCTGTCCAGCACAAGTGCTGCCTGAGAAGGACGTGCAACATTGCCAAGAACAGCTCCCACCCCCGTTACAATCTCTTCAGCCTCCTACCCTCCGGGAGGCGCTACAGATCCCTCCGGACACAGACCAGCAGATTCAGAGACAGAGTCCCCCGACGTCCGACATCTGCACACCTGCACTATTCCCTACCCCCACCTCCTACACCACCACCACCCTCCAAACTGCACACCGACTCCAGCACCACTGTTAGACTCGCACACTGTACATTTGCACTACCCTGTATACTGTATATTACTGTACATTACTGTATATACCCTGTACTGTACATGTATTGTATATAGTCCATTGTCTATTGTATACTGTATATCCTCTGCAGATCCCACATTGCACGGCAACTCCGGAACCCGGACCCGCCAGACACTTGCACTGCCTCCTGCATATACCCCGCTGTACACCTCAGTGTATATGCACTACTGCATATACTTCCATCCATACTGTACATCTATATTTATCCTGTAGATTCCATATATTCTCATACGTACTGTAGATTTTGTATATTCTTGTATGCACTGTAGACTCTGTACCCCAATGTATATCTCTGCCTATACTGTACACTCCTCAATGTATAGTGTTCACCGTATATATAGACATCTATATGCACTCCGCAGATTCAGTATATCCCTGTAGATGGCGTACATTCTCTGTATATTCTGCTCATACTGCTACTGTTACCGTTCACTGTTATACTGTTGCACTTTTGCTACTACTTCGCACTTCTGGTTAGATGCCAACTGCATTTCGTTGTACTGGAATGCGTACTCTGTGCAATGACAATAAAGTTTAATCTAATCTAATCAGATAATCGTTTACTGGATTCTGTTCAAAATAGGCCCATATCCGTCTAAAACCCCGTGTCTAACAGGGCAGCAGAAAGATCTGGTTGAATAATATATGAATACATCAGCTGGCATCATGTGAGTTATGCCAAGACCTTGGCACCATCATATCTCAAGGTCTGACCTCACCAGTGTGGCAGCAGTCTGTATTTCCTCGCCATTGAAGGTGACCAACGTAATGTGAGTGGACAATAAAGCCATGTCCTCACGTTATCGAATAAGGTACATTAAAAAAAATGCATGGTGGTGTAGCTGCACCTGGTAGTCCGCCGACTGGGAGTCGGCTTGCGAGCCGAGCGTGGCGACCCGGTCGCCGTGGTAGGTCCTGGCGGCGGAGGCCACAAGGGCGACGCCGCGGCCGCGGAGCAGCCCCGTCCGGACGCCCCGCAGGAGGAGCATGTTGCACCGGCGAGCCGCGCGTCAAAAGCCGGACACAGGCGCCTGTCTGTATGTCTGTCTCCTCGGCGAGACAGGTTCGTCGGTTAGCCTAGCTACCGCCAACCAAAACACTCCACTCTGCTTCTTCTTCTTCTTATTCTGTGACTGACCGGTCAATTCAGTGTCATTGCCACCTGGCGGCAGGAATATGGAATTGCACTACTTACAATATACTCCTACAATACAATCGGTGTTGTGTTGTAATATATCAGCCATAGAAAATCTCTTATTTGTGCTCTGGACAAAGGTGTTAATCTGGTTTAGAGGTTATAATTTTCCATCGTCTTTCCTTTGTTTCTGTTGTCTCTGTTTATGTTTCTAATAGCCTTGCAGATAGATATAGCCTTGTCTGCAGTCTGCAGCAGCACCACAGGAAAAAAGGTGCCTCACAGGTACACTACCTCACAGATATACAGATTAAAAAAAACCGTACAGTCTAATATATGCACAAGAAAATAAATACACTGTATACAGCAATACAGAACATAACCCCCCCCCCCCACACACACACACACACACACACAAACACACACACACACATTTTATTCTGCAATACTTTCATTCCGTAACAACTGATACTTTGTGACCACGTTGTATCAGTATTGTTCAAATCATTTGATGGTGCGGAGAAATTAGAAGGAGAAAAATGAGCGAGAGTTGGCTTTAAGTGGGATATCGGAACCCCAAAGCTTCTAAGCTTCAATGAATGAAAAGCGAGGGGAACTGCTGACCCGTGAAGTGCTTTAATTCTAGCGAGAGTGCGGCGGGCAGATTGGCTGAAGAGCCTTCCACACGAGAGCTTTTTGTTCCCTGATTCAGAAGGGCTCTTTTAACTCCTACACTCTGCCACCTTTTCATCTCACTTTGCGTGGAAATGCCCATGACCTCCACTCATGCAGTACCGACTGTTTTCTTAGTGCACAATACGCACCTCCCTGTGTGCAAATGACTATCATTTAGGCAAACTGCAAAGATCGAGAGAAATCTTGGTATTTGTTTTTCAAACCAAAGAAATAAGAGTTCATTTTCTTTTTGCCATGACATGGCATAGGAGGCATTTGTTAATAGTACATTTTCTTGCAATCATTTCTGTCAAGAAAAATCAAAATCATGCAATCAAATCGCTTAGTTGTGCCTCATATAGAGGTTACGTGGCAAATGACAATTTCAGTAGGTTACAAACATTTTATAATTCACCATGGGGGTGGTTACATTTATAATGCAATGTTGTAATGTTCAATATTACAACACAGAACAATCCTCCTTGGAATGGTTTTACTTAAAAGAGCTAACCCTAACCCAATAGCAATGCAATTCATGCTACTTCACTCTAATGAATGAAGACAATGAATGAGTGGATTTGTTCCTGGTGTCATTCGGGTCAACATTTCTCTGTGAACCAGCCTGTAGAGTGTGTGAGGTTGGTGGCTGCATGGTTTAAGCAGCCTCACCTGGGGGCTGGGGGTGCACCACAGGCTGCACAACCTGTGGTGCGTTGCCTTCAAGGCCCACAGGTTAAATCAGCCATTGCCACACACACACTCTACCATGCTAGCGCTCTCCTGTGCTAGCATGGCACCACATGCTCAGTCTACCAAAGACTCTACAAACTCTGCAATCAACCGACCTTCCTGTGTCTGTTCTTCAGAGGAGCCACAGAAAATACACTCAGTCCTGTGTGGCAGGAGCCTTTATCATTGCATAGGTTTCAAGATTTGTTTCTTTGACAAGACAATTTTCCAAGTGGGTATTTATTTGTATTATATGCGATTGAGCTTCTAACCTTGAAAATGTATGATGGTGGATAAGCAAACAATCCAGATGGTGGCAGTTGCACAAACAATCGCCAATGTTCACTACATTACAATAATCTGAGGACCAAGATATGTCATGGCTGACAGAGCGCGATACAAGGACAAACTAGGAGAGTCGCGGGGCCGCGACTGTCTGATACAGTAGCTATTAGCGATTTGAATATCCACCTCCATGGCCGACTTCTGGTTTTCCGAATTGGCTCTGACCTCACTTGCAAGTCAAGAATACTTTGTACCAAGCGCCAATACTTTGTACCAAGTTGAGATTGAAATTAGGTGACTAATTTACAAACAAAAAGGCAGGTTCCGGTCGGTCGTGTTCGGACGAGCACAACCGGCTACTGTCAAGATCTCGACCATCCGTCCACCTGCCGGTTCCCGCGAGCCCAGGTGTAGACGCTGCACTCGTCTGGCCCATCTGCACAGCCACGCCACAAACCAGGCGGTGGGAGGCGACCGTGACATGTTGCATCATGGGATATGAAATGTCACTCACGTAACCGACAACAAAAACGCCAGGACAGGACGCACTTTTGAACGATGCACGGGGACGGACCAACAAACTTAACACCATTTCATCTGGTTTGCTTAACACAACGTGTACCGTTGTCAGAATCGAAATGCCCGAGGGCTCGTTATGATGTTAAAAACGTTGAAGTAGGGCGGCTCATTCCTACGTTCATCCATTCCCCACCCCCCTCTCTCTGTACCACCCCCATCTCCTCTCTTTGGGCTCTCCACGGGTGTTGCTTCGAGGGCTGTAACGGGAGTATCATTTTCAGTAATGGTGCAGCCTCCTCCTCCGCAACACCTCTCATTCGCGTCACTTAAAAGCACTCCAGCGCGCGGCGACGCGTACACAATCAGCGCGAGAGGCGGCCGCTATAGTGCTGACCCCGGGGACCGCGCATTTGAAATGCCGAAAGGAAAGGACAGGACGCACACCATTCAAATCCCCGCCGCCCGTGGACGCACGGAGCACTTCCACCATTTAGATACAAACACGCGCGTGTGTGTGGACAAGAACAAAAAAAGTACTTTCAGGATGGAGTAGGATATACGTATGTCTTCATTGCCACAAAAGTACATGGTACGTGTTTCACAGCGAGAGAAACGATGAAGACAGCTGAGGACGTGTGTGTGTAGTGCGTGTGTGCAGTACACCTGTGATCACTTCACGGCGATGAGTTGATTAGGAGGTTCACTTAATTAATTCACCATCACATGATTATCCAATTATTAATCGCATGGGTGAATAATGAGTGATGACAAAGCGACTTTTGTTGTATGAACGCATTCACAAAATATATATTGGTTGTTGTTTTAGTTTTTGTTGTATTCCAGGTTGGATCAGGAAAATATATTAAGTTGGCAAAAAATCAAAATTTACAGAAAATAAATTACGCATGAAATATTACTGCACACAATAATTTAATAAAGTCAACCACAGACTAGAAAAACAGAGCAAAGGCATTTTGTATTGAAGAAAAACAATTTCTCTGCACTGTAAGCATGAATTATTACATTTGTACAGCAATGATGTCGTACCATCATGAGTTTGGTCCAACGAAACGTTCCACATTATAACTGTATATAACATCTCCATTATATTAGCTCATGGCAACCGGCTAAACTGTTAACATTCAACTGTGATTCTTGGATTACGTATAACCAAAGTTTTTTTATCGATAGATTTCCAATATAAACACGTATTGACTTGAAAAGCGTACAGGAGGTATTTGATCAGACCAAGAATGACTGCACATTCCTTAGTGTGACTCTATCCGTCTCAAATGTTAATCTCAGCAAGACAACACCGGTGTTCAAGCTGCTTCAAGACAGCTGCGTTGTCGTCACGACAGCTGCTGGCTCATCGCAAGGACAATTTGTCTTCCATGTTTAAAGTCGATAAAGGAGGCTGAGCCTTAAAAACATATCCATTGGAAATTTGTGAACCAAAAAATAGGGTTAGGCTTCATAATTGAAGTTGAATTAAATCCAGGAACTTGTTCACTACCTATTCAGTCTGCATATCGGTCTCATGTTTGATGACGTGAGATGTTTCCGGGTGATTCCGCGTGCACCCTTTAGAAGATTAAGCAAAAACGCCCGGCAGATCAAGTCTTGGCTCGGTCTCTGTCATATTTAGGCAAATCCACTGTGATGAAGCTGCAGGGATAAGCGCTCGAGATGTCCTCGATGTCGTTAGAAGGAAAATAACAGACAAGACAACATTGGATCACCTTAAGAAAGTAATTTAAACCCCTATTGTATATGGCTGACATTTTGTTACAAAGAGCAGTTTCTTAAGACTCTGCCACTTCTGACAATAACTCTCTGTGAAGATCGCCAGATGCGAGGAAGATGTTCTTCCAGGCTTCATTCAGTCAACAGGAGCGCATCCATTGTGTTCCCACGACAATTACGCTGGAGAACAAGAGCCTGGCCTTGCATTGATCACAATAGCTCTGTGACAAACGGCATCCACAGCCGTCCTATTAAATGTGAACGGGGTCCCGCATCTCGGAGGAGTTGAACCGCCTCCACAAAAAAAGAGTCGATCCCGCACGACAGGGCCGGAGTGGGAATGGAAAAACCGTACGACATAATAATAACAAACACAGAGCCACGCGCAGCCCCGTCGGCAGCCAGTGAGCTCTTGTGATAAAGGGCTATGCAAATAAAACCTGACGTGTTCAAACTGTACTGAAAATACAGCAGGGATTTGGCGTGTGATGGAGAGGGGCCAAGAGGGCACAGGAGGTATTCTATCTGTTCATTGAGTTTACACACACTCACTCACACACACACATGCGTGCATGGTCCCGCACGCACACATTTTAGAAAAGCAGCAGAAACAGAACAAAGCGAAACTTAAACATTCAAAGATGAATTATACAAAGGCTCGAGTTGGGTCACTCTCAACAGAAATACATTGAGCTTCATTTTGAAATATCAAACATTGTTGTGCGTCAAACGATACCACCAAATGAGAAAAACAATGTATCCTCAGTTGTTTCTGACATGATGTTCCTCCCGTCTGTTAAATAGATAAATATACACTTGAATAAATTAAGTTAAATGCCTCCAAAAAAGGACAAAACCAGTTGACCAACACTGTGAGGTATTACGTAAAGGCAAGAAGGAAAGCAACCATGGCCCAAATACCAAAAGGTCTGATGTCACAAATTACACAAAGCAATCAATGTTCTGCAAATGTACATAGGCAGCAGTTATCTTGGAGGGAGAGTGACATAACACAAGCCAGCCATGACGCTCCATCAAGTGAACCTCGCTCTCCTTCACAACAACAACAACAACAACAACAAAAATAAATGAAATAAAAAACAAATGAAAAATCTCTTGTTCGGCCCTGGCTGTTCAGTCGAGAGGTCAAGGGGGTGGGAGGGCGTGGTCACAGTCCTCAACAGAAGTGGAAAAGGTTTGGTTTGTTGCGTGTAATAATCATACTTTAAAATACAAAATAAGAAATACAGAGATGATGGGAGATGTCACGTGTGGGCGCTCGGCGGCCCGCAGTCCTAGTAGATGACTTCGTACACCGTGGCTTTCTTGTCTCCTGAACCCGTCACAATGTACTTATCGTCTGCCGAGATGTCACAGCTCAGCACGGACGAGGACTCCTTCGACTGGGGGACACGCACAGGACAGATATGCACAAACTTTGACGCAACGCGTCTCATTATAAACTATCTGGATTTTCTTTTCAGGGAGAAGAATTGACGAATTGAGGTTTCCAATGAATGTGAAATATCACCACGTCAAATCAAGTCAAATATCTGACTTAAAATGGGCAAACGCATTTCACTTAAATATGTTGCAGCTATGCCTTATTATGCTAACTGGCTAGCGGGGAGTTACTGCCTACCTTCTAACGTTTACCCAAATAATCAAAACAATTAAAAAACTCGTAAGAAAGTAGCAGATTGTGGTGCTTAATAATAATAATAATAATAATAATAATAATAATCATCATCATCATCATCATAATAGTCATAATATTGATGATATTCATTCTAGTACGTCCACCAGCATGACGTTTACCTGGAATATGCTGGCTCCGTACGGCGTTCTCCATGCGTTCAGCAGGTTGTCTTTCCCTGTGCTCACGAACCATTTCCCTGAAGAACAGAACATTAGAGAACGCAGTCAGAAGCATTGGATGGGGAGAGATCCACCGCAGAGGAAGAGCGTTGATATTCATACTGTTGTACACACCCTCACGGGTCACCTTTATTCATTGTGAAACAAGTGACTATCGGCTGTTTACCCAAACAGCTGATTCGTTTTTAACGAATCACTGAAACGAATCGCTCTCGTGAAAATGGAAACGTGACATTTTAAAGTGGATGACGTGCTAACTGAGGCTTTCTCAAAGTGCTCCTATTATACCACCAGGTGTGAGCGTGATTGGCCATCGCGAGCCGTTTCAAAATGGTCACGTGACTAAGATTGTTGTTGTAAGCGAAGTGACATCACGAGTGGCAGCGTCCACGGGAGCTGATGAGATCAGTTTGCCAGTTGGTACGGTCCACTGGGCGTCGGCCGGTGGTCTAGACCAAGTCAGATAGATCTTAGGTGGACACCCCCCCCCCCC